>CYKH01002161.1:0-27130 GCA_001460835.1 Bodo saltans | reverse complement strand
CAACGAATAGATGAATTGAAGGTGAAGGTGCAAACCATCAAGCAGAACAGTGAATGTAATTTGTTGTTGTTGTTGTTGTTGTGAGACACCAAATACCAAAAATACGAAACGAAGTGAACAAAGACACAACGGAGGGGGAAAACACAAATGAGGACCTTCGTCAACTTCAGTCTCAATGCCAAAGCACTCAGCTTCCTTTCACCTTGCTAACTAATCAAAACAACGCTAACACAATTCCATTTAAACGCCGTTCTTGGCCTCCTCGGCATCGTATTGAGCAAGTTGGTCAATGTACTTGCGGAGCACCTCAGTCTCAACATTGTCCTCCCAGATCGTCTTGGAGATCTTGGGGGCGGGGATGTTTGTGAAATCAACGTCGTCGCCGGAGATCTTAGCGGAGGCCTCGGCACCCTTAGCCTGATTCACGTATTGGCCGACCAGATCCACAGCGAAGCCAGAGACGATCTCCTTATCGACGATGATCTTGAACTCAAGAGTGTAGCCATTGAGGTCAGAGTTACCCTTGTGCAGGTCCTGGGCGACCTTTTTGGCCTCAGCGACGGACGCGTCCTTCAGGTCATTGACGTAGATCTTGGCGACGGCCTTCTTCTTCTGGGCGTTCACGTAGGTCTCGAAGGACTCACGGACGGCGGGGATAAGCTCCAACATGCCGTTGTTCTGCATCCAGATGAGGGTGAAGACGGTGGCGGGGGCGAGGGCCTTGAACTCGGCGATGTTCTCGACGTCAGCGTTACGCTCCCAGAAGACGGGGAGCTTGGTGGAGACAGCGGCGATGGCATCGAAGTCCTTCAGAACTGCATCGAAAGCGCTCTTGGGCTCAGCTGCCTTGTAGAGGAATTTGGCGAAGAGAGTGCTGTCGCTGGGGACGATGTTCAGGGGGAACGTGGCATTCTCGAAGTTGCTTCCGTAAAGCTTCTTCAGGTCCTCAGAGGGAGTGTACATACGGGCAGCACATGCCACGCGAGCGGTGGCCACGGCAACGCGACGGAACATCATTTCTTCGCTTGAAAGCTGTTGCAAACAAAAAACAATAATATAGAGAACGAAAAGAATCGAGGCAGTTGATGGTTGCGTTAGTAAGATTCAATATTTTCTTTCAGCAGGTGATCCACACGTCTCTCTTGTTTCTTTCTCCTATTCGTTTCTCCGCATCCGCTCAATTTTGGCTATGAGAAAAGATCATCAGCGGTGAATGGTTTCTTTGCTGCTACCGGTGGCACAGCAGCTTGGGAGGAGCTGGGCTGAAACGCAATATCAACAAAGTAGCTCATGGAGGGCAGCACGTCATTCACGCGCATGCTCTTGCAGCACACGTAACATTGATCCACTTGAGTTTGATGGGTGACGATTTCAAACAAAATGGAAAGGCCGAGATGTGTGCGGCAGCCTCCATATATGTTCATTTGTCCGTCTTTGCTTTTCTGCGCGACGATGGTGCAGTGGTACGCCTCCAGCCGCTTCTTGACTTCCTCCACGCCTAATGACCGAATCACTGACGCCGTGGCTGCTGGAATCAACACTTTTGCTTCGCTGGACTCGTCCAACGAACGCCATTGTTGCAGGAAGGTTGCTTGGGCAAGGGTAGGGGCAGGTGCATGCATAAACGAATCTGCGGATAGTCGCACGGTAAAGATATGCAACCCAAAGTTGGACTGAACTGCAATCTCAGCCTCGTGTCGGGAATTGACAAAATGGGTATCGGAGATGCGGAGGGGGACGTTGGCCGTTGCTGTGCCGTTGGGCGCAATGCTCGGGCTGGATATGCAGTCCGCTAGGGGGACGTTTGGAACAAAGCCAAACGAGTTCTTGTTCAACTGCAGCACAAAACCAGTGGCGTTACTGCTAGAACGGTTCACCATCGCTAGCATGAGAACTGGAGAGGGCTGGCAGCGGATCGTTGCGTGATACGCAAGGCTGCCTGTCTGTTGATCTGACAGCACTTGTGGTGGCAGATTCTGCGCAGGGCTTGCCGAGGGCTGGACGGGTGACGCGACGGAGGGAGAACCGAATATGTCATCAATGCTGGAAGACGAGCGTGCTGGTGGGGGCGGTACAACAGCTGCAGTTGGTGCTTTCACTATTGGGGCTGGGGAAGCAAAAATATCGTCAAAAGGGTCTTTGTGGGCCGGGGCCCGTTGCGTCGGAGCAGCAGTCGTAGCACCACCAAAAATATCTTCCGTGCGTGGGGCTGGGGCGCCGGGGGTGGCCACGGATGACGGCGCATCAGAGGCAGCGTCAGCGATGTCGTCGTCCTCATCTGACTCTTCACCCATGTCAGCACCGCCATACGACGGCAAGAATGCGCGACTGGGCTTTCCGTAGACAGCCGCCGCTGTGTTGAGGGCAGATCGCATCTCGTTGACAGTCATTGCGTCCGAGAAGGTGCGGTCCACATTGATGGGAGGCTTGCGCCCATGAACAATCTTCTTCATGTTCTCCACACCAACGCCCTTCGAGAGAAGGCGCCAGTACGCGTAGGCACGGTCACGCACATCAGGATCCACCGAGTATGTGGTGAGCGTATCAAGCACGTGATTGAGGGTCGCCTCCATCCCAGTCGGATTGCGCAGGAACACCTTCACCACCGCAGAGAGCAGAGCAAGTTGCACGGATTGTTCTTGCCCCATCAGCGTCTCGATGAACTGCTGAAGAATCGTGGGGCCACTTTCAACGAAGTCGCAGAACTCTCCCAGCATCCATACGAGCGAGACCTTAGCATCTTCATCTCCTACAGCATCAGCGCCGTGGTCCAGCAGGAGCTGATCGAGGAGGAGCAGCTCGGGATACTTCCGTACGATGTTCTTCGATGCGGTAATGACCTGCGGAAGTACTTCGGGGCGCTTGGCGACGAGCTCCATCAGCAGCTGGGCGCACCGAGGGGCGACCGTGTCCACCTTGATGGCGACTGCGGCGATGGCACTGACGACTTCCTTCAGGAACGATAAGTCCACCTCTCCAGTGTACACGGCAAGCTCCTTCACGACCGCCTCGGCGGCGGTGGGGGTGTTGACGAGCTTGAGCATGAGGCGCAGCTTCTCGAGCTTCACGTACGGTGGGTCCGAGAAACGGATGTAGAAGTAGTCCACGTTGTTAGCGAGGAGGCCAGGGAATACAACCAATAGCACGTGGATATTCTTGCACACCACGAATTGAGTTTCTGGGTCGCTCTTCGCCAGCGTCAGCAACGCTGCATTGATGCGGGGGACGCAGTTCGCTAAAAGTTCTGGACCGCAGCGAGATGCATTGGCCGCGATGACTTTGATGGCTCCCATGACCACCGCGGAGTTGGTGTGGGCAAGACGCGCCACGACACGTGAGATCATCGTCTCGCAAGCTTCTTGGGTGGCGGGATGGTACGCTGCAAGTAGCTCTAGGACGTACCCCTGCCCCCACTCGCTGCACTCAGGGAGCGCGTTGAGAAGATGATTCGCTATCTCTGGTGTCAACTGCACAGGAGTTGACGCGAACGCATTGACCTCGGTGAGGATTGCCGCAGCGTTGGACGCCACCATCGGGAACGCGTCGGAGAGCAGCTTCACAATCAACGCAGTGAAGTTTTGTTCTTGAAATGTTCGCGGGTGTAGGTGGAACAATTTCCCAAGGCCAATGGCTGCCGTCTTGCGCACGTACGGATCCACGTCCACGACTGCTTTGCGCAAAGGCTCCATTGTATACTCTAACACACACTCCACACGGATGCACATCATGGTGCGGATGGCGAGAGCTCTGATGATGGGCGACGCGTGGTTAGCGTCTTGCAGGAAGGTGTTCACAGCCATGAGCGCCTTATCAGGCTGCAGCTTGGCAGTGTTGAGCACGTACAAGTAGACAAGTTTCTTGAGCTCAATGTTGAGGGTCTGTCCTAGCTTTACCACCTCCACGAACAGCTGGCTCACATCGCGGCCAAGGGTCATGTTGGCAATGATGCGTTTGACAGCGTTCTTCTGCCTGTCTCGGTCGGTGCTGTTCAAGTCAGCGGCCAACTCCACGCCTTCCCCACGACGCGTCCCACTGAAGAACTTGGAGCCGCCCCCTGACTTCTTCAAGTGGAAGTTGCTCTGCAGTTTATCTTGCAGTTTACGGAGTGCAGCTTCCATTCTCACTCAGATATGTGTCGGTAGTCGAGGGAAATTGAATAGTGATTCCACTTTTAGTATCTGAATGACAACGCAACAAAAGGAAATGTCTCAACAGTGGGCAAGCTAACAATGCACACACCTCATACGATGCATCAGCACACACGTCTCAATCCCGTAAGACTCTCCCGCCTCCAGCAGCGAGGGGAGGAGTTGGAGGCAGCATGTACAGAAACGTGTTCGCAGTTTGAAATGTGTCTGGTGTTGTGGTTTGCCTCTGTTCCTTGTAATAACGTGTTGCTCGTATGCTCACGGCTCGCAGCAGCAGCGTGCTGCTCCGATGATGAAAAGAAAACAGGAGATAGATGTGAGGTCGTAGGAGATAGTGTGTGGGGAAGAGGGGGTAAAGCGTGTGGTATTCGGTAACAAACAGACTTTGGCAACACGATGTTGGGTGGACGATCTCAAACGAGCCGTCGCCACAACATCACTCTGCAATGCAAAGGGAAGATGCATTACTTCTTTGCAGGGAGGTCTTTATTCACACGCGTTTCTTTTTGCCGTTGGAACAGCGAAGCGTTGGCAATATCGAGACAGAAGCACTGCATGAGGTTCCCTACGTCTGTTGGGATGTTTTGCTTCGAAAGGAAATTGGAGTGTTGGATGTACTGTGGAACGGTCAACCCCTCTACGCTTCTTCGGTGAACAAGGTCCTTCAGCAGCAACAGAATTGCAATGAGAGTGTTGTCCTCGAGTTCACCTCCTTCGTAATCGCTCACCAGCACACCGTGACCTTCATTGCCACGCAGGCAGTCTGGAGTGTTTTCAATGATGAGTGTGGTGTCCATATCGCGACCTAGGAGGGTGAGGTCTTTGTTGTACCCTGCACACCCAGTGAACCACTTCTTGTGGCGGTAGACTGTGTGGCGGATGGCGTCGTGCCTGTCGATATTGCGCACAACGGCCTGGGCGTACGCCTTGACGCCTGCAGTCCACACAATAGCCTCGCAGTTATCCTTGAGGAACACCATAAGCTCTTCCAAGCCGGGACGTGCGTAGAGAGGCCCTTCACGTGCGTAAATCAACGTCTCGTCTAGGTCCAGCACCACAGTAATGCGATCCTTCACAGCCTCGTCCTTGGGAGGCACCAGCTCTTTACCGATTTCCTGCACCATGGACGGGGCACGGTTGCGGCCACCGGTTGGCCCCTGTCCTGTCACACGCGCCTTCATGCGCTGGAACAACGATGAGCCGTTCTGTACGGCGTTGCTGCTGCTGCTGTACTCCTGCTTGAAGCTCAGCCCTCGAATGCGTTGCGCACGTGGAGCGGCATCGGTCATGATGACAGATGATATACTTGGATACTAATACAATAAAGACAAGCAAGTGTGACATCAGCTACTTCACCCACACATCATAACAAATTTCAGGAAAACGCACAATTGTTGCACTCTGAGAGTTGCTACGAAGGGGCGGCAGACTCTTCTTTCACATCGATAGTGTGAGCTTCGCTTGCCTGAATCTTTTCAGGCTGCTCAAGTGATACACCGGCATCGACGCCCGTTGCGCTCACGACGAGAGGTACATCCTCAGCAACAGTTGGCATCGAAGTACCAATCACACCCACCGGTGCAGTGTCGTCGGCGTCAGTATCAGTGTCTGAGCTGACCACAGCGGGCGGTGGTTGGCTCACAGCAGTGACGCCAGCCGGAACGTCAACAGCGGCAATGGCCTTCGTGGCACTCTCCGCCTCGCCACTGCACTTCTTGCATCCGCAGTCAAACAGGTAGTGCTCGTACAGCTGCTGCTGCCGCTCGGCGTATGGCAGCGATTCATTGATGTAGCTAATGCAAAGTTCTTCCCCCTCTTGCACATCGCGAAGGCACACCGCAACAAGCGTCTCATCATTGCCATCAATATACAGCACTTGCAGGTTGGGATCACAGGAGTGGTTAAACAGACAACCAATGGTGTAGATACCCTGTCCACTGCTGCTGCAATGAAGCTTCGATGCATTGTACCCCAGCGTCTTCACTTTCTTGTGGTAGGCACGTATTTCCTGCTCCACCGACGGAATCGACGCGAGAGCTTGGAAGTGCTCGTAGTACGGTGAGTGGGGCGTGCGTTCCTGCCCGTTGAGCAACACAGCACCAAGCAGTTCGGACCAGCGGGTTCCCAAGTAGAATTCTTTTTCTTCTTCCGACAGTTGAAAGACGGTTGCAATCAGTGCCTGGCCGCTCGTTAACATGTCATCCTTCGTGCAGCTCGACGCCTCCGCTTGTGCGACGTGAGGGTGGCCGTGCTCTGCTCCTTTGAAGGCTTGGAATTGATCCCACAGGACACGCTCCTTCACAGAGTCCGTGGTGCCTGTTGGGAAGGCGTCGTCGTCCCGGAGGAGGAACGTGAAGTGAAACTTTGTGATCGGTGCTTTGATGAGTTGTGCAATGTGTGCGTAGGAAGCTTCAAGGGAGGCCTTGTGCAGCCGCCGAAGCGTCACAGCACTTGCCAGGAAGCGCATAGAGAGGAAGTGGGTGTCGCTGTAGTCCACACCACCCTGCTCCCAATCGTTGGAGATGAACTGGTCGTACGCTGCTTGAGACGCGTCGTTCATGCACCCCCTACAGTTCGCGTAGTGAAACGATGCCCACGCAGCTTCTTGGCATCTCGTGGAGCAGAATACCATCGGACAGCCCTGCTCAACATAACGGCATCGCACGTGGCCGCGTGCTCGGAACGCCGCCGAGTATGGGATTTCCATCGCGAGGGTTTTGTTTCGAGTGACACGCGCAACGTTTGCACGGGGTGTTTCTACGGACACGAGGCAGTGCCCACATACCGGAACGTTCTTCAGGTAGTCGTCTCTATTCTGAGTGCAGCACATGGCCGTCTCCTCAAGCGCAATGGATCCCGCCTTAAGTGCACGAGACGCGAAGAGGCCCTTCCCCTTCACTAGATCTGTTTTGATGAGCACATTCGTGCCGCGTGTTTTCTCGTCGTAGAACGACGCGTCGTATGACCATGTTGGGATCGACATGCTGCCTGCGTCCTCTTCGCTTCAGATCACAACAAAAAATGATAGTAAGAATGACCTGGTATTGTGGCAGAGTCATGATCTTTGTGGATGAAGAACAAAAACACAACTGGAAATCTCGTTTGTATGGTATTCCCGCACAAAGTGTAACTATGCAACAACGGCACACAACTAATCTTACGTCACAGTTGAAGAAGTGCGTGAGTGTTGAAGTCATCGACATGGAAGTCGATGTGGTTTGAGTGCAGGTATTGCTCTGAGCCCATCTCGTGCAAGCGGCTTTTCACGCGGGCAAAGCTGAGAAGCTCCTCTTCACTGGACGCTATGTCAAGGTAGTCGCCGAAGGTGCGTTCATCCGCCCCTTGGGTGTAGGCATCCTCGGCAAGGGGCTCTGCAGCTTTACCCGTGACGACATCGACAGTGTCAAACATGCGCTCCCAATCAACAGAGCTGGTGAAGAGTAGTTTCACTTTGTACTGATACAACTCGTCCACGAGGATAATAAACTGTTTTGCGGCATTCTTCGAGACGACCCCGATTTGAGGGACGTTCAGGAGGACAATGGTATGAAACGTTTTCGCGAAAAGTTGAAAGTCTTGCGGACCAAGCATTTGAAACCTGCCACAAATTTGTGCGAATTCGAACACGGCAACACCACCGCACGTGCGAGGGACAATCGCCACGCGCCCATAGAGGTTCATTTCCATGTTGTATGTCCACTCACTCCCATCAGGCAATGCCCGATCCACACGTGCAAGCAGCTCCTTTTCATGCGACTCCGACGCAGGAGATACAAACACATGATGGTGATGAGAGCCGCGCTTAGCCGCAACAAGGCGGTAGTCCTCGATGCCTCTGCAGTGCACCACGTTACAATGTTGATGTAGCAGTGGAAGGAAGTTCCCAAAGGTGCTGGAGAGGTGAAACAGTTCTTGTGGTGGGCGGTTGCTGGTGGTCATCAGAAAAATACCACGAGCAAACGCTAGCGTGAAGAACTCCGCAAGCAGCGCAGCATGTGCCACATCGAACGTCTGGAACTCATCGAAGCAAAGAATTGGTGTTTCTTCTACGATCTCATCGACAACCACTTCAATCGGCCGTCGGAGCGTGAAATTCGTGGAAGTACTTTGCTGGGCTGCAAAGGCAGCACTCGCAGCTGCCTTTGCAGCCCGTTGCTCGTTCTCGACGTGATGAAGGCGATCGGACAGCATCGTCATGAAGGAGTGAAGATGTGCACGCCTTTTCGTGAAGCGAGGCGTGGGGCACATTTCGAACAAGTCGAGCATCATCGTTTTGCCAATGCCTACATCGCCCCATATGTAAAGACCACTGGAAATAGCTTTAGAGGCTCCTATATTCTCCGGCCACTGAACATCGATCGCAGTTGTCCGACGGTCGACGAGTTTGAGTCGCGCTGCAAGTTGAGAGAAGAACTGTCGAGCACGCTGCAACACATGCAGCCTCCATTCAAGCAACTTCGCTTTCAACATACTAGCAGTACCCGTCACGAGCACAATCTCGCTGCTTTTTGTTTGTGCGTCGTGATCTTGGACTGCTTTTAGCAACGGGGTGCACATCTCCGCCATCTCTCGTTGGCGTGGGTCTTTTTGAAGGACTCCCTTGGCAACTAGCTGGTCAATCATCTCCACGACTGTTTTCCTCTGAGACACATGCACTGCCCATGGATTCGCTCGGCGTACAAAACATCTTCTCATCGTGGAGGCTGTCAATAATAATTTGTGTGTGTGACTTTCATGCAAAGGGACAAAAGTTCAATGATGATCACGACATCAGCATTTCCGCATCGTATGCTTTCTCTCTACATGTCGCAGTTGATGCATAACAGGAGATCAGAATCAACTGAGTGAATAGAAGGGAGAACTGTTGTTCGGCGCACTGCCTACCTACGCGATGTACTCCTTCAACACTTCATCAACCTTGGCAGACCAGCGGGCCTTGGACTCCTCGTCCAGCCAGGAGGCAGTAAAGCTATTCTTTGCCATCTTTGCTGCCTCCTCTGCGGTCATGCCTACTGCTTCCAACACTTCAAAGTTCTTCGAGATGTAGCCGCCGAAGTATGCTGGGTCGTCGGAGTTGATGGTGACGCACACACCCGCACGCAGCAATTCAATGACGTTCAAGTCCTTAAAATCGTTGAAAACGCGAAGGGAGACGTTACTGCATGGGCACGTGGTGAGGGGCATCTGAGTTTTGATGATGTGCTCATAGAGCTCTGGGTCTTTAGAGGTCGCCACGCCGTGGTCCACGCGGCACACGTCGAGGAGCTTCAGGCTATCCCAGATGTACGCTGGGGGGCCTTCTTCACCGGCATGGGCGACACGAGGGAGGCCAAGCTCTTTTGCTGCGGCAAACACGCGAGCAAACTTCTCTGGAGGGTTACCTAGCTCGCTGGAGTCAAGGCCAACGCCGTCAATACGATCAAGGAAAGGCTTGGCGGCCTCAAGCGTAGCGAACGCAGCCTCTTCTGATAAATGTCGCAGGAACGACAGAATGATCTTGAAGGTCATGCCAAGTTCCTTGTTGGCAATCGCCATGCCATCGCGTAAGCCCTCGAATACAAGCTCGAACGGAAGACCGCGATCGGTGTGCGTCTGTGGGTCGAAAAAGAACTCTGCGTGGACCACACCATCTTGATGCGCCCGACGAGCGTAGTGCAACAACAGTTCAGCAAAGTCTTCACGCTTCAGGAGCACAGAGGCGCCAGCGTAGTAAATATCCAAGAAACTCTGAAGATTGTGGAATTTATATGCAGCGCGCACTTCCTCAACGCTATTGTAGGGGATCTTGACGTTGTTGCGCTGAGCGAGCTCAAACATAAATTCAGGCTCAAGACTACCTTCGATGTGAAGATGGAGTTCTGCCTTGGGCAGCTTGTTGATGTACTCAACAGAAACGGGCATGTTGAATTATTGGTCTTGCCAATGCAAACAAATAGAACGTGAGTAAATAAATAAACGTTCAAATAAATAAACAAATAAGAAGCGTTAGCAACGACGAAGTAACAGTTCCTGCTGTGGCGGATTCCAATCGTTACGAAAACTTAGTGTAGTAGCGAGTGTTGATGTCATGTGGTGTATGTTTGTCCCAACGAGATAAAATAAAATGTTGTTCGATGCATGGTGAGAAGTGAGACTGCTCGGCACATCATCAGGAGCCCTCAAAAGTGAAGGCACTACGGCTTCTCCGGGCACAAAGAGCTGTAATCGTGACGTGTGCTGTGGCGCAGCGCTACACTCATCATGCAATCAAAGAATCTGCCATGGTTAGCAATTGCGAATGGGGAGTGTTGTGGGTGAGAAATTTAGCGGTGGGAGGGGAAGAAATCAACTGTAGACATGTACGGCTACCCACTGTTGGGCATGCAGATGGGGTCGAGCAAGACGGCAGTGTTGCGGCGGCTTTGGGGGTAGCGCTGCACAATTTCATCCAGCGGGAGCGACGTGCACCACACTGGGCCACCATCTGCGACGTCAACACCCACAAATTTCCAGCCGTCCTTCTCACGATGATGGGCAAGATGCACGACGCCTTGGGAAGTGCGAAATGTGAACTGGAAGAGGATGTCCTTGCTGAACTCCGGTGTGGTGTCTGTATCTCGAGGCTGCTGGAGCAAGGGGCCGAGGGTTGAGGTCGCCTCTTCGATGGTGCTGCCACGAGCGCTAAGCACCACCGCAGGCGTATTGGGGTAGAGGCGGGAGAGGCACTCAATGCGGTAGCGATGGAGGCGAGAGCCGAGGCCAGCAGACTGGTGGTCAGGGTGAATCAGCAGCCCACGGCACATGCAGTAGTCGTCTGGGATGTCGTACTCCTCATTGGCGGCACAACGAGAGACCCGCGAGCCGATGGATAGCACGCGAAGGTGGCTGGACATGCCTGCGGTGTCGATGCCAGCACAGCCAGCAATTGCTCCACTTTCCCCTTCACTAAGGGCAATAATAGTGAGGGGGTTGCGTTGTGCGATGCGTCGGCGAAGTTCCTCTAGCGGCCACACGTAGCTGGTGGCGTTGGTCATGTCCATCTCAGAGGTCATCCCAATGATGGCTTCGGCGTCTTCAGCGGCTGCCTCACGGAGGCGGTACAGGGGAGCTTCCGGTTTGGGCGGTGACGCGAAGGGCTCATCCATAAACACAGCCGTCTGGCGGCGGTTGGTAGCGGACGAGGGGAGGACGACGAGAGGGAGCGTCGCCATAAAGGGTTGAGTGGCATCAAGGGAGCATCGCGGCGTTGTGACGGGAGTGACGCCCTCATCACTGGACGTATCGGAAGCATCGGGAGCGTCGTCATTGTCCAAATGCAACTGCGGGGGTTGAGGAGCTCGGCCCATCGACATGTTTTGAAGCCCCGGAGACAAGTCAAGGTCGTAGCACGAAGGCGTGGAACTTGCTCGGTCGCTGTCGGCGCCGAAGGCTACAAATTGATGCAGCCCAATGCATTGAGAGGGGGAGGGCAGACTGCTCCCGTGGTGCTGTTGTGGTGACACGCAAGTCAACGACGCTGCTCCGAAGAACAATTGTTGTGGTGATTGGGCACGGGAGGCCATTTCAAGTGTGAGAAGTTGTGAAAACTGCTACGAGTGAGTCAAACAGAAAGGGAGGAGGGTTGGATTCTATTGTACACATAGGATGACAAATCAGTAAAAGTCGGCAATGCATGAAGACAGATAATGTACAAAGAAACTCTCATCATATAGTTCTACAAGGATTTGTCTTGGGCTGACGGGAGAGGAGCAGAATCAGCAGGGCGTAGAGGCGCTAGTCGAAGGGCGGCAACAGGACGAGCACTTGCCCCGGCAAGGTCATGCACCCCAAGAATCTTCGCAGCCCTTTGAGCGTCTTCGAGACTCGCTCGAGCTCGAGATACCTTGGCTAACCGAACCATTCTGGGAGCTAGACGCAGGTAATACTTGCGCAGCATGCGGTGCTCCGTCTGTTGTTTGATACGAACGAGTCCAACGAGCGCCTTGGACAAACGCACTTCTCGAGCCCATGTGTGGAATGCCCTAGTCAACTTGTTCCGTGCCGCGAGCATCTCAATCATCGGGAGCTGGGCAGCGCGGCGCACCTTTCGTTCGGCACGACGACTCCACACATGGACATATCGACTCACAAGGGAATCGTGATTTCGGCAAGCGAGTTCCTCAACACGGCGTGTCATGCTCGTGTGTCTTGCTTCATCGATGGATACTGTTCTGGTCGTGGCCAGCTGCTCGAACTCGACGGATTCGATGCTTCCTTGCAAGTGTCGTCGTTGTGCGTCTTCTTCCGCAATGAATGCCTCGATGCGCGTGAGAGACGCAGCACTGTGCACTGGAGCGTACCACTTGTCGACATAGCGACGGATGAGGCTGCAGGCTGCTCGCTGCTCCATCGCCACCACATTCTCGAGAATCTTTGCTTTCGCATGGCGATCACGGCCAAACTTCAACCAGTCCACCATGAAGCGTCCTGCCACACGTTTCTCAGAGGCGTGACGTAGTGACTCAACTTGTGGCAGTGAAGGTGCTCGATGTCCGATAGCTGTCAGTTGAAGTTGTTGGCGCAATGATACCTCTGTGATATGAAGTCGAAGAATGTCTTCGAGGGCTACCATATTCTCTAGACTAATGGTGCACTGTGCGTGCTGCCAAATATTGCGTACCAACAACACGCGAGGCATCACTGCGCGTTGAAGCATCGTAAACACGTCAAGCTGGCAACATTGGGCATTCTTAAACTGAAGTTGCAACGCACGTGCACGTGGGCGACGCGCAAGTGTTGTTGTGAGCCACGTTCTCCACCGTCGCTCCACCACGATGTGCTCGTTCTTGCGAAGGAGGGCCGCTACGCGTGATGTCTGCAGTGCGTGGCACACTTCTATCATACGCTCATGGTGCGGCTCTGAGATGGTAGACTCGAACACGTGACACTGCTGTAGCCACAAATGCTCTCGAGCTTCTTCTTCGTGGGTGATGTATCGTTCAACGCTAGCGGTGGCATCGATGGCCAGGTGGGTTTGCTGCCTCCACCTCCTTGTCACTTTGGTAGTTGGTGGGGACTGAATCCACTTTGCGAGGTAGGTTCCTAACAGACTGCGCTCTGTAGCATGTTGCAACCACGAACACTTGGCTGATAAGGACCTCTCCCGGACGTTCGCATACCAACGGGACAGAGTGAGCAGTTGGTGCGTCTCGATGGACCTCGCCTCCATATCTTGCAGGGCGTTGTGGCGGGCCACGGCACGCGTCGCATCCCCCTCGGCCAGAAATGTCTCTTCAATTGCATGGCGCAGCGCTTCTTCGTCGGTGGTGGCGTCGTTCCTATTCCTCTCTTCCTCCTCTCTGAGAATGATAACGTGGGCTTCTAGAAGCGCTACTGTTTGAAGCTCAAGCATGCGGCGCTGTTGCAGAACTGCAACGGTCGCAGAGAACCACTTCCGACAGTAAGTCATGAGCAGTGCGCGATGAACAAACGATTGGCGCTGTGGTGCTTCCATACGACGACGCACGACGTTCTTTGTGCGCTGCAACCATCGCTGCCACGATTGGAACCGTGACTTACCTTGAGTGCGTAGCCGCGTCCACATCATTGCGTCTTGCTGTTCTTGTCTGCGTCGAGCAATCAAATCCTCAGCGCTGTGGCGGCACTCAAGCCGCAATCCATCGGCGTGGGCAATAGCACTGCACTCCAACAAGAGAACAACCCTCAGTGCATCCTCTTCCATGTGAACTAAAGACCGATCGAACTTTTCGTGGTGAAGTGTTGGGGCTTGCAAGAACGCAGCACGCTCGTCGACGGGCAAGCGTGCAAGTTGAATCGCACGAAACTCCTCTACCACGGTGCGTTCAATGTCTTCAAGGCCTGATCGCAGCATCACGTGTTCTCTGTGAAGCCTCCGACGCAGTGTTTCCTCGTCCTTGGACAGCTGCAGACGCTGCGATACTTCGTCCACTGGCAGCACAACCCTATTGACCGCTGAAGGACTCGCCTCCTTACCGAGTACGCCAGCGAGCTTCAGAGCCATGTTGTGGGCTGTGTACTTCTCCGGCTGCAGTGGCGATGAGTCCACTTCTACCATTTGGGGCATGCGGCGCCAAGGCTCATCGATGGGCTGTGGTGGCAGCTCGTGGATGAGAGGCAGGGCACAGGTTCCTGCTGCGTGCCACTTGGTGCCCTCATCGCATCCATGCTTTGCAAGTTCCGTGATCAAACAGAGCTCATGGAATTCTCTCAAACTATTCTTCACGATGGCCAGGCGACACACCGCCTCTTCCTCCATAAAATCTAACGCAGTGACTCGTGTGGTGCTCAGCAGTTCCACCCTTCGCTGTTGGAATGCCACCACTGATGTATGCCACAACTCCTCCTCCGCTTCCCATAAGCCCTCGATCACTGTGAAGGCATCTGAGGCAAGTGCGTACCTCCGCTGGGAGCTGGGGTCATCCAGAATACACGTGGAGGCGTCGGACATTACCATATGCACAGCGGCTACTACTCTTTGTGTTACAATGAGGCGAGCGGAATGAAGAAGCAATGATCATCAAATGTATAGCACAACACAGAAAACGATTCCATCTATCTGACACGTGACGACTAGGCTGTTGACGTCACAGGCGACGCCATCCCTGAAATTTCTTGAACAACCGAAAGACGGAACGCCTGGAGCTCGGCGCATTGCTCCTCGCTGAGCTGCGCACCGCTCACTAGGGAGCCAACGACGATATCCTTTGCTAACGCCAGCGACGTGTGGAGAGGCTCTCCAGCAGGAAGTTCCTGCTGAAGCCTTGCACATACACCAGCAACTGCTTTACCTGGGATGATGACGGCCACACGGAACTTCGAGGCGAGCAGTGCCGAGCAACACAGTGAAAACAGTTGGGCCGACGCTTGAGGATCCCGCACAAATGCACCGGATTCCACCTGCGCCTGGAACGTGTGCCTCAAGGCTGAGCTCAGTTCCCGTTCCACCTTTTTGTTGAGTGCATGGAAGCAACTAAGGGAAAGTTCACCGGATGAGCAGATGTCTTCAAGGACTTCCATAAGCTTTGCGACGGTTCCCTGGTTGGCGGCATCACTGAGGACGCCAAGAGCGTCCTGCTTCTTTTTTTCAAATAGTCCCACAATGGCTTTTATGGGACCGTTGGCGTCGATCATGCTAAGAACTTTGTCGCCGAACTTTTGATCTTGATGGAGAGCTTCATTCAAGAGAACATTCTTCACTAATGTCAAGCCTCTGCCCTGCAAAAGGGCCTTTTCCACAGCACTTGCCGCGGCAGGAACTTCTTTCGTCACCCACTCCACTCCTCGTGCGGCGACCGACAACTCAGCCCAGAGCTCGGCACACGACGATTGAACTTGCTGCTTTTTCTTCTTCGACTCCCCTTGCAACTTTTCGGCGACGGATTGTAGGGCAGCGCGCCGTGCGACTTCGAGGGGCTCATCCCACGCACGAATCACATCAACCAGCTCCTGGCGTCTATCATGGACGGAAAGACCAGTCGCTTTGGATAATAGCTGCAACAATTTTACATTCGAGGAAAGATCGAACGCGTCTTGTGACCCACTATTACGTTCTTCCGCTGCACCCTTGCCCTTGCTTGGTTTAGCTGGGGCAGAGGAGCACGATGGGGAGGCCTTCTTGTTTTGTGCCGCAGTCACTTCTGTTTGAACGATATCGTTCACGGACACTGCCACTTGCTTCCAAAGGCGCTGGGTATCCACAAGGGTTGAGGGGCCAACGACTGTAAACTGTTGCAGCGCTGGAAAGAGTTCTTTCAACCGCGGCAAGATGACTTCGGTATCAACGTCAAAGCTGATGGAGTCAGGCAGCACATCAACCATATCCACAACGGCAGGGGCATCCTCCGCGTCAAGAGCGTCGAATACAAGCAGACTTTGGAGAAGTTTGTCGGAAAGGAAACAATCTTGCAGGCTGTGTCCTGCAAGGGGATGCTCCTCCGTGGCTCTTAGGGTTGACGTTGAGGCTTCCGTAGCAGCAACATCGGAGGCGCCTCGCTTGCCCTTGCGACCTCCCCCTCGACTTGTCGCTGCTTGGGACGCTGCGGCGGCCACAGGGGGATTGAGAGTGGTTTCCAGATATCGGCGGGGGTTGCTAATGCCCAACGCCTGAACAGCAGCATAGCGCACGAAGCCGTTAGACGTGTACATGTTGAGCACTTGATCTCGGCGCCCTTGCGTAAACACATCAGGCGTGTATTGGCCGGACGCCCCACCGTCGAATGTTCCAGGGACGACTCCAGTGAGCTGCTCGAGCAACATTGGGACTAGCCCCAGGTCGATTCCTCTACGCACGGCGAGGTCGTGTACGGAAGTGGGTGTTGTCCTTGCCAACAAGGCAGATCGCAGCCTCATGCGCTGCGAGTGCACGTAGATTGGGGTGTAAAGGGCAGTGTCAGTGCTCTGTGCATTCAACTTTTTGTTTGCCATGGCGACGTTGAGGAGGTTGTTAATGAAGACGGAGGTGAGTTGATACGTTTTTGAAAACTGGGACACATTTAAGCTGCCAGATTCTTTGAGCTGATCTCCTGCGTCAATCACAATCGCGTCCAGGTAGTCTCGAGTCATCAGTTCCCCTAGCGTGTTGACCAACGCGTCCCCCTGCTCTTCATACACCTGCGGCAGTGCGCGCTCAATGAGAGCCAAGTCCACGTTCAAAGCAGACGGGAGGTCTACTATGTTCATGCGGCCATGATTTGCATACACCTCGTCCACAATTTCGCGTCGCAGCTGGTCCCATGTAAGGAATTCCTTTCCGTCGCTTGTGTAGAGGATGTCAACGAGTTTTCTTTCTTTGTGGATGATGTTGATGATCTCGATGATATTTCGCTCATTGATTCGATGTTGAACGTCTTGCTTTTGCAGCTGTTGGAAGCGCTGCATCAGCGAGAGGAGCTCCGAGTCCATTTTCGCTTTTGATTGATTGGTGCTTCACAAGATTGATGCTTGCTTGAATTTCTGAGTTCGCGCAACACAACAAAAAGAGACATTTATTTCTGATACAACGGATGATTCAGTTTAGGTCCCAAGTAACAGATACAGTCATTGCTTCTCATAATGACGTTCGATGCATAGCAAGTGTCAAATAAAAGCCTTTGTGTGGGTTCCTTTGCACACAATATCGCCAGTTTTTTGGTCAAAGAATTCAAATTCGGTGAAAGCAAGGCGTTTCCCTTTCTTTGTGACTCGTGTGACACATTCAAAACTGCCTCCAGCTTTCGCTGCCGCCAGATATTGAATATCTATGTTGACGGATACATGCCGGCTTTGAGGTTCTTGCCCCCATAGGTGAAGCGTTGTGAACATGTCAGCCAGCGCAGCCAACGCCCCACCGTGCATACTCTGGAATGCATTGCATGCGTTCTTGCCCCCATGAAACGGGAACACCATCGCAGGCCCTCGATGTGTGACTTTACGGGGCTGAAACTCCACGTGCCCAAGCATGGCAGGCGCAAAGATAGGTGCTTCCGCATGGAGGAGTCGCTCTGCAGATTCGATCGTATGTCGTAGGACTGCTTGGTGCGTCACTGACGAGAGCAGTGGCCGGTGAAGCTTGAACATGTGAATGGGATATGGATCTTTTGTGAATGGGTAGCCTTATGTATTTTCATGGCAACGTAATTGGATCAGGTGCACAAGTTTGAGGAGGTCTAAAGATAATGACATGATCCTGACCAACGGAGCTAATGATATAACCAACAAGCGCAGTGCACTATGTTGACTACACAACTAAATACTTCACAGTCTTTGACCTCAAGTGGCGTCCTTGGGTCTTCTCATTCCAGTGCGCGATGGCCATCGCTCTGCTATCGGGACTCGATGTGTTCACGAGAGCAAGCTGGATGCAACAAGTGTATTCCCTAAACGGTGACTGACGACTCATCTGAATGCACCGACCAGCCGGAAGTCCCCCTCTTTGAATCCTATCGTTGGAGCTGGATAGGACGTTCACTAGGCAATCCGTGACATCAAACTCGAACTTGCTCAGATCTCGCGGATGAGGCAACCATACTCCGACGGTAGACGTTACCAGCAGCTGATCTCGAGGGTCAATCGATGTTTGATGAAAGTAGTATGGGTCAAGTGAGGTGATGCCAAACGTCGCCACAGACACGCGATGCAGTGGATTGATGCGCAGTTCTAACGCTGTGCGAAATGCATCTAGTGTCACTTGGCGGTTCCAGCGCATGAGACACAGTGACGATCTCATATTTCCGCTCACTTCCGTTCAATACTCAACGAGGGGCTGTACGCAAAGAACTTTTACTCAAATTCAATTGTGAGATGTGATGTGTGAAGCATCCTCGACCTTTCTCGTCTCTGAAAACAACAACAACAACATTGCATTGCTCCACTATGCCAACTTTCACTCATACACACAAATTGGCAGGTAATTCCACCACAATTTCTAGTGTCACCACGAAGCGGCGGTCACTACGTAATGATCGTGACGTCATCATGAATCACTTCAACGCGGTGATGGTGGACCACATCAACATGCATCAACATGTGAGTTGGCGTACGTAGCGGAGTCCGCAGGGTCGACGAACGTCATGCATCGTTTGCTCAACAGTTTGATGTCAGTGCGAAAACGTAAGGACAATGGCATTTGATCGTCGAAGGAAGTAAATTCATTGCGCGGTAGGGGGTCAAGATCGGAGACCTTCTCCACGGCGAGGAGGTCACTGCACGTCTGAAGGTGCAGCTGGTGAAGTCGATTCGGCACCGTCACGCGGCACTTTCGGCAGCGCTGCCACTGCGGTCCTTCTTGCCTCGTCCGCTTTGCGTGCTGTCGGCCTAACTTTTCTCGAGATTTCTCCTCGTCCCAGTACGACTGACCGTAGGATACAAAGATCTCCTCACCAGGGGTAATATCACGCATCGACGTCACGAACACTCTGCCAGGCAGTCCTTCATACTCCACAAACTCCGCGTTGGCACCATCCGTCCCCCGATCGTTGATGAGTGCCGCTAAGCACAGGACGTTCCCATGCTCGTCCACCCCGTCGATATATCGATTGCCGGCGGCGTCGGGTGTTGTGATCTCGACCATGTAAGGACACAGAGCGACGTTACGCGGGGGTGCGGCAATGTGCCTGCCGCGATACTCGCACATGACAGTTCCTTGCCGGAGCATGCGGCTGGGCCGCAGAAACAACCCCTGGCCGGCGTTGTGAATAGAGCTGTCTCTTGGCTCAAAAAATCGATGCTCAGCGGACGGCAGAACAGCAACGACGGTAGATGCAACTGCACCTGCGAGCAATCCAAGACCAAGTCGTTGATACTCTTCCGAAATGAGCACGTTGCGCTTCATGTCGTCCATGCGCACCTGCAAAAAGAATGCCCCAATCCATGAGCCCAGTACGCCGGAGGCGGCTTCAAGCGATCTGCACAAACGGCCAATTTGATTGTCATTCAGCTCTCGAGCCCACTCACTGTGATCTTGGTCCGATGAGAGTCGCCGAACGAGCTGACGGCGAATGTGAAAGGGCGACAGTGGAATACGAGCTCGTGCTAGGAGAGCAAAGATGTGGCCGCGAAGAAATTCGTCGGCATCTTCCTCTCCACTGGTACCCACGGATGAGGCGGTCGAACTGGCTCTAGATGGCTCGTCTACCATCGATTCATTAGACCAGATAAGGAACCTCTCTCTCAATCTCGCCAACGGTGCATTGGCAAACACAAAAAACAACATGAAACAAATCAACTTCATGTGAGATGCTGGAAACACAAGACAACGTGCAAATCTTTTTAAAAGGTGTCTTCTTCAGTATCAATATGGGTGCAACCAAAAAATACCGCTGCCACACACGCACAACACGCTTCGCCGCGATGATAATGTGAGAGTCGGTGAAGAGGAGAGAAAGCGTGCAAAGTAAAGCCTTCATACAAATATACAGCCAACAACCGCAGGATGGGTCCATCACATGTGAAGCCTGTCCATACTGAGTGTTAATGAAGGTTCGTACGCCATTGTTGGTGGCGCTGCTGCTCTACAAATTGCACGAGGGCCTGCTCACGTTGAAGCGCAGCAGCAAGAGCCGCCTCGAGCTGGAAGCTACCATCCGGCGGAAAGTAATTCTTCTGATCGTACTGGTATGCAACTTGGGCACAGCTCATCGGAGTCCTAAAAAAAATATGTTCCTTTGCAGAGTTGCGGAAACAGAGAATGTAGTCACATGGGTACAGACACCGTGTGTCATTAGGATTGTTTTTCTTTTCTTCTTAAAAGAAAGAGCTTTGTTCCTAACTGGTTAGCTTGTAGTGTCTTTGGTGTAACGTTCAACCTTTGTTGTTCTCTTGGGATGTGGGATGTGGGCGGGGGTCATGCTACTGTGTGCGTGTTGTTCACGAAAGCAAGTAGCGTCATGTGTACTTGCTTACTGTCTACTGAGTTTCTTGATATCTATGATGCCCAGCTGCGTTCCCTACGCCCCGTAAACAACACTGAGCCCAGTACCGACGATAGCAAACGTCAATCCTCCAGAAAGCAGCCCCCATGACAGAATCTTATCAGAAAAACTAGTGCAGTACGTACCACTAGCACGCATCTGCATCGACAGCAGCGCTGGAAGCGTCATGGACAAGTACGAGCTGCAGCTGGATCCAAGGACTGAGACTGCTGTGGCAACATCAGGCACGAACAACGCCGTGAAGAAGGAGATGGTGGAAAGGATGACGCCAATCCTCACTCGTAGTTTGTGGGGAATACGATTCTTGCTGCCGTCCGTGATCAGCATGAAGAAGGAAAACCGACACGGGAACAACACAAACACAAAGGAGACTGCGGCTGAGAAGCAACAGCACAATTGGGCCACGAGCATAAGTTGGTCTTTTGTGATTTCGTAGATGGTCAGAATATTGCCATCTGTCAAGTGCTTCACCGACCACGACCCAAAGAGGCCAAGTGGAATATAGAGCGCCGTCGCTCCTGCCAGTGCGAGACAAATGCACTTGCGGATTCGGCTGGGCGAGGGGTCGTGCAGATCTTTGAAGATACTCATCACGTTCGACTGAACTTCGTACGAGAAGAGGAAAATGGGACCAGAGAAGCAGTACGGCAAGGCAGCGACTACCCACGGAGGGGACGAGCTTGATGGCGGCGAGAACAACGGTTCATCCTGCACTTTAATGCCGCCTTCAATGGGATGAAAGTAGCGGTAAATGACGGACACAACAATAGACGCCACTAAGATGTTGCTGATGAGCCCTTTGGAGCGGAGGGATGCGAGTCGAGATTTGAAGGACAGTGGCGTGGCACAAAGTACAAATACCGCCAGCATGATGGTCGGGCCACTCCTGGTAGCCATCCACGGCGGAAGATACGGGTGGAGGATGGGAAGAACTTCAGCACAACTATCGTAAATAAAGCGGAGGTACACCACGCTGCAACCAAAATTGTAAAAGAACAGTACTGCACGCGTCAACCAGCAGCACCAAGAACCAAAGAAATATCCTGCTACTGTCTCGTAGTCGGACGAAGCAGCACTTGAGGACGCCAGTGCCAGAATTCGAACAGACGCTAGCGTCAACGCAATGCAGAAGACAATCGAGAGAAGTGCGAACTGCGTTCCGCCGACTGCAAATGCCAACGGCACCGACAGCATAGACGGTGTCACCGCCGCGGTGAGGAGGCCAAGCGCACCGGCCCACACACCATCTGCAGGACAGCAGCCCTCCATAACAGAGTCTCGCATCTCGTCGAAGCTCAAGTCAGTCACAACGCTCTCCTGGACGACGCTCATCGCCATGGACTGGGGGACAGAGGTGCCGAATGTCGGAGTGATGCCTAGCCCAGTGGTGTGGGGAGGGAGGGTACCGAAGGTCACCACACGCGTGCTGGCGTGCAGAGGAGTCGCCTCTGTGAGATGATCATCATCCGAGTCTCTGTTCATATACAGCTATGTAGCTAGCATCCGAATTCAATTATGATGATAAGGAGAAAGAAGTCAGTCGTGGTCAGGAAAAAACCCTGCGAACCGTGAAAAAAGGATAGATGTATCGTTCCTTTGCCGCGGCCATGAGCCGAACTCGTTCAATGGTCAAACTCACTTGCAAAGAAGGGGAGTGAAGTAAGAAGCAGCGACATCACGCAGCGCGTTGTTGCTCACGTTGTTACTCGGAGCTTTCTTTTGGCGGGAGGAGAGCTGAAAATGGCAAACAGATCACCGTATCTATCGTAAGTTGTAACACAATGTTGTGGGGGGCAGGATGCGCTGAGGATATAATTGAACACAATAAACTCCGTATCATATCGAATTCTATTGTGTTGTCACGCCTCTCTGGTTTCACCTGTGCCTCCATACCATGGCAGTACGTGTCCCAACAAGGACCCACACACTCATTCACAGTGGGCAGTTCATTCACAACGTGCTAAGCAACGCAACGCCGCTACGCAGTCGTCAAGTGGACGTGAGCGTGTTTGTGTCGTCGAAGGTCGGAGCACAGCTCTCGGAACTGGTCAATGTTCAATTTGTGTGTGCTGCTGTACTCGGCGACGACGCGCTCAATAGCCTCCGGGTTCACTTGAAATCCTACCTCCTTGAGTCCCTGCACAATCTCAGCGACCTCCAAAAAACCACTGTTGTCGCGATCCCACTTCTGGAACGCTGCAATGTCACTCTTCGCCGCCTCATCGTTTTTGATAAACAGCAGCGGCATCATGCCAAGGGTAAGACCGAGCATGATGCCTAGGGTTCCGCCAAGGTGACCAGCGAGGAACACACGTCGCCCTTTCTGTTGCTCTTCTGTCAGCACTGGCATCTTCAGGCCCAGCCGCTGCACTGCCTTCTCTACCAGTCCATGGACCTGCATGCCCATGACGCCAGACACAACGTTACCCATCGCAGCCGAAGCCATCACGGAGCAGCCCAAGTAGAAGCCAAGCGACCTGTCAATGAAGTCTCCGGCAAGGATCATCGTGGCGTTGTCGAGGAACCCGAATCCGACAAAGGGAAGACCGGCTTCAAGCGCAATCACAAACAACGCAGCAAGAGGAACTGGACCAACAACACCTCGTGGGTCGCTAGAGGCGGCTGCGGCGGTGCCTCCCTCGACTGCTGCCTCTGCTCCATCCTTTCTCTTAAGGGCGTTGGCAAACCAGTGGTCAAAGTCTTTCGGTGAAATGACGTGGTCCTTGTCTGAGTCTGCAGCAGCGACTTCACGAGCGACGTGTTCCTTACCGAACCACTCCAATGTGCCGCCAGCAACCACAAGGCGGCGACGTGCACTGGGCTGCATGTGAGACACGACATCTTCCATCAGCGACTCACTCTTCTCTAACGCCGCAACGATCCGGTCCACTTCTTCTGCGGAAACCTCACCAGCCTGAGGCACCGTGGGCTGCGGCGGTTTGGTGGCGCAGCTCCGCCCAACAAGAGCAACAGAGAGGGACGACGCGCGCGCACCTTGTCGGCTGTACCACCTGCGGATCATCGTATGTTGTGTATTGTTGGTCTTTTTCTGAGAGACTTACGAAATAGAGGAGACAAATGTGTGGATTGACACTACCCTTAGGAGCCATTTGATGATCATGAACAGAGGGAGTTCTGTTTATGTGCCTATTAACCGGTCAAACTGCAGAAAAGTGAACAAGGTGCTAGCACCATCGAACTAACCTCACGTGCTTGTTAAAACACTGTGGGGTCGCGCATCACCAGCGGGAAGCCCCAAACCGCGACGCCAGCCTCAATGCAGGATCGGAGGTGCTTTACGGCTTCTCCGTTGACGTCACTTTCATACACTTCCACAATTTCTTCTTCGAATAATCTGCTGAAGGTCTCCATGTACTGATCCTTCGCCTGGGCAACGGATGCTGCAGTGACAGCATCGTGTGTTGCGGTTTGTGCTGACATGCCTAATCAACAACTACAGTGTTCTTTTCTTCTTTGCTTCGATGTGAGAGGCGAGGGTAAAAAAAAGAGTTCAGTGCAAGGTGGCACATGAATACATAGTGCAACAGAGATAGCGGCAAAGACGCGAGGATGACTCCTACAACGCACTGTATGCACAAGCGTGTAAAGAGGAGCCTCCAAAGAGGGGGTGAGATCTCCGTAGAGGAGTGTTAGTTGAACAGCAGAAATCATTGGGGGCGTGGGGGAAAACGATGAAGCAGAACAACAATCATTGGTGGTGAGCACGAAGCATCAAAAGAAACAGAATCGCCTCTATGAAAGCAAACCTCATCGTAGTCGGACAAGTGAGATAATCATTTGTCACCACTTCGTGCTACGCTGCCGTCTTCTGCGGCGGAGGTGCAGAGGGTGCGACTTGGACGGGCACGTTGGGAAACATCTGCGCTCGATCCATTCCTTTGATCAAGGCCCATCGCTCCACTTGTGCAGGAACTTCACGGAGCACTTCAGCAGCGAGTGCGGCAGGCGGACGGTTTGCGAATTCACGCATCGGGACAAACTGAACGAGATCACGGCGACTTCGGCGGCCTCGTCGTGACACTAAAGCAGCGTTGTCGCCGTCCAGCTGATCCATAGCGGCAAAGTCACATCCATGTCCCACGCCTACAATGATGATGCTCATGGCCACATCGTCCGCATCCACAAGGGCATCGATAGTGTCGTCGATGTCAGTGATCTCCCCATCGGTGATAATAAGTAGAATGGTGTAGATGTGATCTACTTCTGCTTGGCGCGCTCCCACCGCTGTGGCTTGGATGGTGGGAGCAAAGTTTGTGGGGCCATACAACTTTACAGTCGAAATGGCGCGTTGATAAGCATCTAGCAACCCTGGCATGCCTTGAACGTAAGGATTGGGCTCAAGGTTTAGGTGGAAGTGATGCGATACTTGCCCATCTGGCATCATAGCCCCAAAGCCAAATGCGGGAATATTCTTGTCGCTGTCGTAGTCCATTAGAATCTCGCCAACCGACCACATGGCACGCACATATTCGTTGGGCTGTTGGGGGTTGTAGAAGTGCAATGAGCGAAGGTCCTTTGGATCTCCGTTGCTCGCAGTGAAGTCCACGGCCGCCACCATGTTCACTTGCCAGCCAAGGCTGAGGAGGTCGCTGAAGGTAATTGCCTTGACGATCTTGCACAACTTCACGTGAATGTTGCCGTATTGGTTTTGCTTTTTGTTCTCTTTCACAAGGGGGAAGCAGAGGTTGGGGTCATGTGAGGCGTTGAGCAGATCATCCACCGACACTATCACACTTCCCATGCCTTTATGCCCGAACACGTCCTTGTCGTAGCACTGGAGCAGAATTGTCTTCTCGGAGGAGTCTGCACCCATCAACTGGCCAACCCGCAGCTTGGGCTGTGGCTTCCAGTCAGGGTTCAAATTGTCGCTGATCACTTCGCTAGTGTACAGCAGCTGCATTTGCTTGTTAGGAAGAAGGCGGTGAAGGGTGTAGTAGGGGTCCGACGCTCCAATAAAATCCATCTTACGCATCTTGCGACCGTACAAGTGGAGTTCAATGGTATCCTCTCGTGTTGCGGCGTGATCTACCGCGGTGATGGTGACAGATCCCTTTCCAGGTGGGGGGATAGGGAACTCTTTTGTATGCCCCCGGGAACACATAATGTGAGCGAGGGTAAACGTGACGACACCAAGGGCATCGTTTTGATCGTCGTTCTTGTGCCCGTCGTAATCGTACAACTTCAGAACAAAGTCTTGCTTCGTTTCAAAGAAGTACTCTACCTCGATCGTGGTCTGGAAGATTGGATTGAGGTTATTGTTGATCGTCTCCGTTCGACCAACGCGGCTCAAGCGGGTGCCGTCGTTTCGGTACAGTACCACGTAGGGGTCACTCTTACTAAAGGTGTCAGTATCCTTCAACTTCTGACATTTAAAGTACAACGTGCACTTTGTGCCGACGTTCATGAGAAATGTTATGTGTGTGCGGTGAGTGTGCTGGGTCACACAAAGAAAGAAGAAGGGAAATTGAAGATTGAAAGTTCAATCAACACCAGCGCTACTGAGGAAGAGGTCACAGTTACTGAATTTGTCATCACACGCTTCAAAGAAATGAAATGAATGGTGGCAGAATTTTCTGTCCGTTTCGCCTTGCACACATCCAAGGACGTTGTTTCCTCGCACCTATTGATTTGAAAAATAACCGCAGTAAAGTTTAGAGAGTAGTTCCACGGGCGACGCACAACAAACATATCACCTCAATGATCGCTTTGAATTGCAATAAATGGGTGTGGCGGGGCTAGGCAGTGCAGCGTGGCCCAAGTGGGGGGACCGGCTCGCACGGCACACACACGCACCTCTTCGGAAAAAAAAAAGAAAAGAGAAAGGTATAAGGCATCAAAGTAACATCACTCATCGTTTTTCAGTTCGGCTCTTTCGCTCTCCCATAAACCTCAAGCAGCGATGGCACGGTAGAAGATCGTCGCGTTCGAAAGGAACGTGTCGAACGACGTCAGTGTCTGGACGGAGCTCTGCGCGGTGAAAGTCCACTTGTTGGTGTAGGGACCGTTTGCAAAGTTGGACGAGGGGAGGGTGCTGTAGGAGTCGAAGCGGTACACAGTGTACGAGCCACCCACACGAAGGCCGCTCACAGTAGCAGAGACAGTGAAGTTCACGGGAGAGGCATAGATCTTGTCTTCCTTGCCGTAGTCAGGCTCAGTCCAGCTTGGCATCGTCAGCGTGACGCGGTACGTTTGGGAGCTCGTGTCAACGTTTCCGAGGAACGCAATGCCGTATGACACCGTCTTGGGGATGCAATAATTGTATGGCTGTTGTGCGTTGGACATCGTGCAGGCGCTGCGGGTTTGGATGCCGGCGGGCACCGCCAGGAAGCGAGTCTCGGTGGAATACAGGTCGTTGAAGTAGATGCCAGTGGTGGCACCGGAGGCAGAGTTGTACTGATAGCCAATCACCGGGACGATGTGGTCGTAATCCTCATCGCCATTCTTCATCTGCTCGTAGACACCAATGGCCATAATGTGGCCCTCATCGATGTGGCTGCGGAGCCACGCGACGAAGTTGGCGCCTTGGGGGTTGGAGCTTTCGTAATCCCACTCTTC
>CYKH01002159.1:3562-37584 GCA_001460835.1 Bodo saltans | reverse complement strand
CTCAAGTTGCACAAGCGTGGGATTGAGGATTATCTGGACCGCTATTGCAAGGTCTTCTTTAATGAGCTCAAACTTCTTTTTGACAACTGACGCAACTTTAGGCGGTGGATCAACAGTCGCATCTGCAGGCTGGCTCGAGGACGAGACCTGCGGAAGGTTACAGAAAGTGGTCTTCAGTTTCAATAGTTTGACTGCCTTGTCAACGACGTCTCGAAGCGTTTTGATGTCAATGAGGATCAACTCACGATTCGGAATTCGCCGCTTCTCCAATGCGGCTAACACAGTGTACTCAAGCAGCCGTGCTTCCTGTGGTCGGCAGCAGTGAAACCACTCGTATTGCCATTCATCTGTAAAACAAGTTGTGTAGTTTCCCATCCGCAGCCGCCGCTGTAGGTCAGTGCTGAAGCCGACCTTTAGCAAGCCTTGTTGTGCAAGCCACGGATGAGACGCAACGTAGAAGCCAGACATCTGCTTTCTCTTGCCTAGAAGGGGAAATGCTCGACGCAACATGCGGAGCTAACCTGAACTACTTTGATCAAGAAACAATCACCAAGACATCCTAATCGTAAAAATTGAAGTTGATCAATCAGAAAGGATGATAGTCACTTTTCGCAATGTCAGGACAGGCGACGTGCAAGAAATCTACACATGGGACGCCCATCGGACAAGAGCGTCTCCTCGTCCAGACATACTTCGTACGGCACGTCAGACGCTGCACACAGCCTGGTCAACTCACCACGCAGCAAGTAGCCCTCCACTGTCGATGGGGTGCCCACCTCAGTGTCTTGGCAGCCCTCCAGAAAATGACTGATCATCAAGTATCCACCGGGCCGCGGCAACTGCAACATTTCAGCTAGGGCTGGTCTGTACAGAAACCGAGACATCAGCACAAGGTCCATTGAGGCGTGCTGTATGGGAAAGTGGTTCTTCAGTTGGAACAGTGCCACATCAACTGTGCACTGGTGCAAGTTGCCCATGGCCACCGCTTGCTGCACCAACTTCTTCCTGTTGTCAAAACCAAACACTGACCAACCTCGCTGCTCCAAGAAGATCATATCTCGTGATGTTCCGCATCCCATGTCGAATGCAGCCGCTGGGCCACCAATGTTCCTCTCAACGGTAGAAATGGTATCCAGCAGGAGCTCATTAGGTTCCCAGAGACGAAGTGAGCGGAGTGGGGGGCCATGATTTATCTTGGCACCAGCTAATTCAGAAAAGAGACAAACAATGGCGTCAGTAAACATCATTCGTGATGCAATATCGCGGCACGTGTCGTGTTCAGCGACAGTCGAAGCGACAAATGTTATGGGGACGTGCCGTGGAGGAAGGGCACACGTGAGGCGCAGTAGTGTTTCCAATGGAATGTTTACCGAACCAGCGATGTGCGATGCGATGTACTCCTCTCGCTGGCGCACATCGCAAATCTTACGGTTGTGGACTACTCTTAGTTCTGTCATCAACTAGCAACAAACGCAACAGCTACATAATTACGACAAAGATGAAGCCAAATGTAAGCAGGTGGGAGGCAACAATTGGTCACTAGTACCCAGGCGGGCGAGGAAGGTTTTGAATCCCACGAGCAATCGCTGTTGCACCATCGATTGGGGTGAGACCGTAAATTTTGTGGCGACTCCAGCAAAACAACAGATAGGCAATCAGCACAACAGGCCCAAGAATAGCTAAATTGGTGACGCTCATCAACTTTTTTATTTTGAACTTTTGATCAACGGGGACATTCTCAAATTTCTCTTGAAACACAGAGAGTTCGTCTTGCCGAGCTTTCCAGCGCTTAAAGGTCCAGCGGTTGATGGGGTGGCTATCTTTGCCCTCCTCCCAGTAGGATCGCGGGCGCAGGGTGTCCTTCTTCATCGTCTCGTTGAAAGCGTGCAACCGTCCAGCGTTGATCCGGCCCACTGCTCCTTTCCTTACAAAATTTGACATTTCTTTGTGACAAAACAAACCAACAAAATCAAAAAAACAAATTCATGGGATCGATGGCATGAAACAAAGCGGCAACATAGCTCGAGTAGCTGCTGCACTCTTTCATGTTGAATGCATTGTTCTAATGTACATCGCGCATTGAGTTTGCGAAAACGTTTCGTCTTGGTGCAGCAGCAAACGTGCACGAGCTGAGTATTCTCTGAGAAGCAAATCATCCATAGCACTCCACGGAGCCTGTGCACTCGTGCTGTGCGTCGCTTGCAAACCGACGACCGTGTCCACAAGGTCGCTAGTAGCACTACGGTGCTGGAGACTGGCGGCGTTGATTGACGGCTGCCCAATCAGGCTGCCAATATCTGTCAGCTGCTCATGAAGCAAATCTGAAACAACCCTTAATGACATTGATACCTCAGGCAACTAAAAAAATCACTAGGTTAAGTAAAAAATAGTTTTCTGTGAACACAAGAAATCAGGCAGTCCTTTCATGCGTGAGACATAGCTCAAGCGATCTACACATCTATGTCTAGAACGAGCGCGCCTGTACAAAGTAGCGCGTTTCAATTGTGCTCGAGCGTTGGCCGTCTTTTTCTGCGTAGGCTCGAAGAATCACTTTCCCCAACCGATCCAGCACGACAGGTCCGTCATAGCGAACACAATGCTGCTCAGTCCGATCAGAGGCACGTGCAATTGACACGAATATTTGTGAATGCGGCGCAGTTGCGGTGAGGGTTACTGTAGAGAGATGTGGAACAACACCCCACGAAGGAGATGCCGAGGGAGCTGCGACTCGCCGAAGACTCGCAATGTACTTGCTCACTGCCAATTTTGTTTTCTGCGCAACGGGGCCGTGAATTCTGCTGGCCATTGCGGCCTGCAATGCCATTACGCGTGTCTCCGCCGTTGATGAGGCGCACCTGTGGTACAGCTGCTCCAGAAGGTGGGCGAAGCGGATCCGTACATCATCTCCAAAGTCAGTCTCATCCTGGTACATCTTGACAAACGACGCCTCTGCAACATCTTGCCACTCTTGAGTCGCTGGCTTATCACCATCGTCCTCGTCTGAGTCCTCCCCGTTGCGGTTGATCTTACTGTGCTCTGCTGCCTGCGGTCGAAGTCCTTCGAGGAGGAGGACGAACGTAGCGGCATCCCCCTCTTGTGACGGTGGAGGGTAAGAACGGTCGAACAGAGGCACCACTAATTTGTGAAGTACAGACGTAAGTGTATGGTGCTGCACAACATCGCCCCCAACTACAGCAGCTAACACATCCGCACATGCCACAACGCCCCACGTAGGGCCGCAAGTTGTTTCCAAGGAGGCGATCAAAGATGTGGCGGAAGCAATGCTTCGGGTTGGACGGTGGAGAAGAGCAAGGGCACGCTGATGCACCAAACTGAAAATGCAAATGGAAAAATACAATTCTTTGGCGAACGGAAATTTTCTCAAGTTTGCAGCACAACACTCAGCAGTGGTTGCAATTTCTTCCGCAGAGCGCACAAGAGCAATTTGTAGTGCTGAGTTCTTCTCTCGAAGGTTTTCAACAACACGGCCAAGTTCCGCGTTGACGCTTTCAAGTTCTCTTTTCGTTGCTGCCGATGATGCCAGCAGCAACAGTTTTTCCCGAGCGTGCCGCACAGCAGGGGACCGCAGCTCAGCATCGGCACGACGGAGCATTCCAAATGAGGGGCCTAAGGCGCACAGAAATAGCAAGATGCACTCGGAGCCAGTTGAGGCTGAGTTCAGGGCGTCATTGAACGTCTGGGAAAGGACTCCGTATTTTGCAGCTGTCGTTGCGTACCGAAGGATTTGAGTTGAGAAGGAGGGCTTGGCCGAATGAGGAGACTGCGAGAGTTCGAGTAGAAGCCTGCCCTGCTCCGTTGCCACGTCGGGACTGTGCTCAAAATACGCGATACATCGCACCATAGCAATCCTCCGCTCAATGAACGAATGGGGAAATGGCGTGTTCCCTACTCTTCCTAGCAGCACGATGGTGCGCGCTGCGTGTTGGAGTGCAGCTTCGAACCGCTGAAGTCTGCAGTACAGCACTGCTAGGTCCATTTCACCGAGGAGGACTTCAACCGAATCATCGCCAGCGATCAAACGGTCGAGGGCCAACAGCAAGGCGACGTACTCCACCACGCTTTCCCAGAGAATGTCCTCGGCTGTGAGGGACAGCAAGTGTCGAAGTCCGTCGCACACTTCAAGTCGCTTCGTGTGTGGCGACATGTGTTCGTTTGTCGCTAGTTGCTGGATCGATTGGCGGACAGAAGCGCTTCGTTGGTTTTGTTGCAGCTCACTCATGAGCGTCGATGAGGGCAATCTAGCGGGCAGTTTGTTCGCTGCTTCACGGAAGGCGTTTTCAATCTCGCAGCATTTCTTTAAGTTGAAGGAATGGGATGTTGAGAAGGGGCCATGCGTAGCGGACTCATCTCCATTGTCCTCATCAGTCCCGTGTTTTGTCGATTGTGACTCTGGTGGATTGCCAAGAGCCATGCTACCACTGAGCAGCCTCATGCACTGGTGCACATGGAATCCACTCAACAAGCACTTCTCGTACTCGTCGCTTTGCAGGTCAAACATTATTCTCTTCATAAGAAATGAAAGATTGAGATGATATCATTGATCTTGATTCGTATGAAATGAAAGTTGGAGTCAATGGCACCGCTCCATTTCAACTAGGCACGAACGGAGTAGAGGGAGGCGGGCATTCGATGAATAGCAATTACAATGATCATTTCTTTTCTTCTGGCTGATGGTTGGTGTCGTAGTACGCATTGAGGTACACCTTCATCACTTCGTTCAAGATCGTGCGGTCTGACACACGCTGCTGGGAGCCATAGACGCTTGCACCAGCAGATCCAACTTGCACAGTTTGACCTTCGGCCTGCTTCTTCAGCACTTCCGCGTACAGTCGGCCTCCGACTTCGCAAATGTCGGTGATGAACTTTTCCGCGACACCTTCTTGGGCTTGGAGCAGAGTGACAGAGAACTGAACACCGGCAGGAAACTGGAGGGGATTCAGTGACCAACCACGAGCCTTCATCTCATCGATGAGGCCATAGACATCAATTGTGTCGCTGGTAAAACCGAACACACTCGCAGAGGGCTTGCCGAGAATACGCAAGAAGGGCAGGGCTTCGATTGCATTGGTCATCTTGATGCGTGCACCAACGATGCTGCGGCAAGAATCGATGTACCCCTGCTCACCGATGCTCAACATCGCTGCCCAGGTACCGGCAATAACGTTACCCGCCTTGGAGCCGCTGGCGCCTGGAGATGCGTAGATGCCGCCCGGCCACTCTGCGTTGGCGAAGAATTGGAACTCGCGAAGTTGACGGGAGCCGTACATCACCACGCTGGTGCCCTTGGGCGAGAAGCCGTACTTGTGCGTGTCGCAGCTGATGGTGGTGACACCACGAAGGCGGAAGTCGACTACGTGGCCAGGGAATCCCGCCTTCTCCAGGAAGGGCATGATGAAGCTTCCCAAGCAGCAGTCCACGTGGAGGCCGATGCCACGCTCATAGGCAATCTCGGAGAGCGCTGAAATGGGGTCGACGGTGCCGTGGGGGAACGTGGGGCCAGAGCCGACGATAGCAATCGTGTCAATGCGAATGTATTTGGCCAACTCCTCGGGGTCTACTTGACCGGAGGCACCAACTGGGACCTTGATGAGACGAAGTTGATAGTATGCGCACGCCTTATCGAAGGCGGGGTGGGCGGTGACGGGCGCCACAATGGAGGGGTGCTCCATTCCACGGGATAGGCCCCAGTCACGATAGCTCTTCATGGCCAGTCCAATGCTCTCCGTCCCGCCAGATGTTAAGGCTCCGCAAGAGCCGGGACGAGCATCGCCGTTGTACATGCGCAGCACCATTTCGACCACTTCGGCCTCCATCTTACGCGTAGCACCGAACACGTCCACGTGCAGAGGATTGGACCATTGGTAGATCTCCATGATGCGGTTAATGAAGGCAGTGTGCTCGTCGCCTCCGTGGTACACGGCACCGCTAAGCCCGCCTTTGTGGTAGTCCACGTCGAGGCCTTCGTGGAGAACAAGAGCCTCTGCAATCACATCCGCGTGGGAGATGGGCAACAAGGGGATGGTGGTAATCTTCTTTTCGTTGGCCAGGGCAGGAAACTTGAACGCACCTCCTGCCTGCTTTACTTTGGACTGAACGATCGACGCGAACACTGAACGAATTGCAGTCCACTTAGCAGCGTTGAAACGTTTCCACAATTGTCCCGGCTCCAGCAAACGAATTGCCCACTGGGACAACAGAACGGCAATCACTGTCTTGGTCACGATGGCGGCAGGGGACTCCTTGCTCAACTTACCGTTAAGGATTGCTGCGATAGACATTAGGAAAATTTAAAGCAACTTTAGCTCGTCACACTAGAAACGGAAAAGAATAATTTCATAGATAATGTCCGAATGGCAAGGAAAGGTACCACGTTCCTCTTCTTAAAGGGTATCAGATTCTACAATTACACCGTGAGGACGATCAAAACAATGCCGTCAACGGGGAGCTTCGCAACTCTAGCACAGAGGAGGACATCGTGCCGGGGCTGCCGGCGGAATAAAACGTAGCCCCTAGTGGAATGAGCGGAGATAATTTCCCGAGGCGCTTTGTTGGGGAGCGCATGGCATCTACTTGGGGAGGCGGTGGCCCTTGAAATGGGGATGGGCTGCGACCAGGCTTAAGCCCTTGCGTGAAGAGGCGCATCTCTGTGAGAAGCTTTGCATTGTCTCTTGTAGGCTTTACTTCCGGAGCATCTGTTGTCCAGCGCGTGGTTGCCAGATCTAGTGGTTCAAGTGTTCTGCCGGATCTCTCGCCACGGACTGCCGTGATTCGTTTGGTGTGCACTGGTGGTGCAGTTCTTGTGATCTCAGCCACTCTAGACGGGAATGGAACGGATTTCTCTGCACCTCTGTCTAGTGGATCAATAATACTCTGCACCGCTGCCGCTGTGGACCTCTTGGGCAGCCCAACTGTGCGGACTGGAAGGTGAAGGCCGGAATGCTCTCCATCCATTGCCTCAGTCGTTGCGCGAAACACAATGTGCGAGCCTCGCCGCGTTTTACCAACAAGGGACAGCCAAGTAGCTCCTGGTGCTGCATTCATGTCAAGGTCACCGATGCGGACACCATCAACGCGGTAAAGAGTGCATCTGCAGTTGTCATTGGAGAAATAACACGAGGAAATGTTCCGAAGAATTGAGGAATGCCTTGAACCTGCACAGACAAAGCTGCAATGCAACATTGGTGCGTATTGGTCGCTGAGAAATCCTTTATCGAGGCGCTTCTTGACTTCTGGCAACAAGTCCGTCACCAAGAACACGGCACATGTTCCATCGTCCTCGAGAGTAATCAGCACCGCCTTGCCGTTGGACAAGTCAAACGAGCATGAGACACAGTTACCGCCGACAGATGGAAACGACAAGACACGCCGTGCTTTTGCTGAGGTGAGGGAAACGATCGACATATCCGTCCCATCGCCCACGCAGACAGCAGACGGACTGCCGAAGAAGCAAAATGGGACGCTACGTGTCTCATCGCACGGAGATCGCAAGGATGCGTTCAAGTTGTACTCTCTAAAGTCCTCAACAGCGTCTCCGCTCTCCGATGCTTCGACTACAAACAGTCGCCTCGAAGACGATGCGATAGCAACGTTCGCCTCCGACGCAAACCGCTCGTATGTACAAAAGCCCTCCATCCCTGCAACTACAATTGGTGGCGTTATTTTTGTTCTGCCTTCAACAGGCAGCAAAGGGACAAAATTTGTTGCTTCGCTAGTCCCAATAAGCTGAGGGCGACACCCCTAATACCGTCCCGGATTCGAAGCCGACAAACACAAATCCGGATTGGTCACATACAAAGAGGCTTGTTGGCACACCGCCATGAGCAAGCTCGACAGAGCCTTCAAGTTCGCCTGTCCGTGTGCTCCAGAAACGAACCGATTTGCTAGACAATGCAACAAGATAACGGCCGCTAAGAACGTCCATGTGCTCCACCGGAGCGACATCTGCCAGGGGGACGTAAACTTCTACAGACGACGTTGCCGAAGCGGCGAGCACAAAGCCTCCCTAAGAACGTCCATGTGCTCCACCGGAGCGACATCTGCCAGGGGGACGTAAACTTCTACACACGACGTTGCCGAAGCGGCGAGCACAAAGCCACCAGCTGTGCCTGCGATGACATAACCCCCCTCCTTACTATCGCCGCATGGAGGGACAGGAAACATGCGCGAGAAGGTTGTGGTTCGCTTCACGGTGTCGGCAATGGACGGCTGATGTGTTTCCACACACTTCAGCGTGCGCAGGTCCCACACCTTGCAGAGTCCTGAGCTGTCAAGAGACATCACGGCGTGTTCGTTGGCACTCATATCCACAATATTATGGCGATGGGAGTTGCGTCCGTCTGAAAGAAACGTCGCAGTGGAGTACGGGGGGAGAGATGCGTTCCATAGGAGGGGCGCAGCGTCAGATCCAGCAACCGCAATGATGTTATGCGGTGTACATAGTGCCGCACAACAAATATGGCCCTCAATGGCATCGACTCGTCGGATCTCAGTCATCGTGCCAGCGTCAACAAGGGCAAGGCGGCCTTCAGACCCACCTGAGAGGAAGGCGTCTGCTATGGTAAGGTGGCCGAGGAACACCACAGGTCCATTGTGGGGCTGCACAACGGTTGGTCCTATTCTACCGGCAGGCGTGAAGATGCTCAATTCTCCAAGTGCAGAGCCGCATAAGATCTTTCCATGGGCCGGCATGTACTTCATTGCTGTTTGGTGCGTCATTGTGAGCACCTCGATCGATAACTTACCCTCCGCGTTTCTATCAAAGAAGCCAAGGGACGCCCCTAGGCTCGAGGCAAAGGAGATGACCGCTTTGTGATATGGTGCGGGAACATACGCAACAGACGTTGCCATGCCGGACACGGCTGACTGTAGATGTGACGTCATCGATCCCATCACCGCCCATTGGTGATCGACCCACTCAGCTACCCTTCGAGACACATCGTCTCGAATCATCACGAAGCCTCCACCAGCGCCCAACGTTGTGCCGGTGGTTTGCGGCACAACGGCGTACTGCCTAATATTGTCCCCGCTGTCTACCATTTGACCATTGAAGCGGTACGCAGACTTTCCTCGTAATCCTTCCCGCAGCGTGTGGCGCCGACTGGAGGCGGACAGAAATTCGACAAAAGGGTCCCTTGAAGCGGTACGCAGACTTTCCTCGTAATCCTTCCCGCAGCGTGTGGCGCCGACTGGTGGGCCGGCATGTACTTCATTGCTGTTTGGTGCGTCATTGTGGGCACCTCGATCGATAACTTACCCTCCGCGTTTCTATCAAAGAAGCCAAGAGACGCCCCTAGGCTCGAGGCAAAGGAGATGACCGCTTTGTGATATGGTGCGGGAACATACGCAACAGACGTTGCCATGCCGGACACGGCTGACTGTAGATGTGACGTCATCGATGGGATCACCGCCCATTGGTGATCGACCCACTCAGCTACCCTTCGAGACACATCGTCTCGAATCATCACGAAGCCTCCACCAGCGCCCAACGTTGTGCCGGTGGTTTGCGGCACAACGGCGTACTGCCTAATATTGTCCCCGCTGTCTACCATTTGATCATTGAAGCGGTACGCAGACTTTCCTCGTAATCCTTCCCGCAGCGTGTGGCGCCGACTGGAGGCGGACAGAAATTCGACAAAAGGGTCCCAATAAATGCGCGACGCGCCTTTGCTTCGTGCTGATGTTGCTTCTTCGACTAGTTTACGGACACAATCGTTGCATCGTTCTGGCGTTCGAAGGAGCTCATGAGCCGGCACTGGGTCACACAGGAGATACGGTTGAAGGATGTGAGCAAGCTCTACTGCAGAGAATGCAGCCGCACCGTGCTTGTTGCTCAGTTGCTCGAGCTGGTGCGACACTAAGTGAAATATGACATGCGCGATTTCGTCTAATTCCCGAAGACCTTTGCCTCCGGCAGCTGTCTTCAGCATTGCAATATTTCTTTCTTTTCACTTCCTACAACAAAAGAAACGAGTAAAAAGGCCAATTCAGTCTTTTTCCAGTTTGCGAGAACATTACAACAAAAATGAAAGATGGTTTTCTGTACGGCCGTTGTTTGCCCAGTGAGATGATTTCTTTACCATTTGTCTTTACCGTTCACTCGATGTCTGTTCGCTCAGTTTGTTTTCTTCTCGTCCTTGGGCTGCTCTGCGCCAGGTGCGGCACCACGGGCGTTGTGGCCAACGCGGCACTGGTCACCAAACTGGCACTTGCGTTCACCGTCGTCTTCGTGAGCGAAGCGGCAGCCCTCCTGGAACTTGCAGTGGCCTTGGAGGTGGAAGCAGCACAGAGTGTTGCGCTCCCACTCGCGCTGAGTCTCGAGAGAGCCACCAACGAAGGGCTTCTTTCGGCGAGCGCGCATGCCGAAGGCAGCTCCACCACGGCCGTAGCCCTGCTGCATGTACGGGTTCATGCCTTGCTGCTGGTAGCCGTTGTAGCCTCCACGTCCGCCGAAGCCGCCAGGGTTACCCTGGAAGCCTCCCATACCGCGGCCGCGACCACGGGGGATCATGCCCTGGCCCTGGGCGGGGAATGCGTTCCCGTAGAAACCCGCACCGGCGTTGTTGTACTGCTGGTACACGGGGTAGGCACCGTAGATCTGCTGTTGCTGCATGACGAACTTCAAACAAACACTTGAGCTTTCTTTGTCTTTGTCTTTTCCTCGGCCTTTGTCAGTGAAAAATTAAACAACCATAGAAACGTGGACTACAATAAGTTTAAGTCCTTCTGCACATTTATTGGTCCGGTAAAATGTTGTTTGTGAGGATCACTAGGTTGCATTTGTAAGGTCAGCCTCAAACAGAGGTATCTTTCCCGTTGCTAGTGGTAGGCCTGCTGCACCAGCGACCATTGAGACAGAAAGCTTTGTGGCGGAAGTCGCCTCAACAAACATGATTGGGTTTGGCACCACCTGCATTGGCAGCGCTGCGTGAAGAGTTGGTGCGGTGCTGTGACCACTACTGCTTGGCATCACCACGATCGAGAAGCAGGCATGGAGTCCTAGGTGCGTTTCCCTCAATGAACGAATGGTGTTGTCTAGAACTGCAAGAGCACGGAGCACACCGCTTTGGTCTGCAACATCGTCAAGGGAAGAAATATCAAACAAAATGACATCAGGTGGAACGTCCTCGCCCATTCCAATCATAGCGATGGCAGTCAGTGCTTCTTGGATGGTGCTCGTGTAGACAAACTCCAGCAGTTGCAGTTGAGAGGTCGGCAGTGTGTCCAACGGGGTGACGGAGTGGAACGTGTGATGAACACTTGTGGGGTGCGTCACGCACAGCGCACGCTGTCCTTTCTTGAGAACGTTGATGACAGCCTCAAAGGCAAGTGACACCATCGTTGTCCGACTCACGTTGCCAACGACGAAGAAGCCTGAACCTTCGCATCCAGAGATTGGCTGGTTTGCGGCAAGTGAACAAAATATGTGAGGATCGAGCATTCTGAGTAAACCAAGGAAAGGGGCTCAACATAACAAATCAAGACAGCATATCATATCATTGGAAATCAACTGCGTTTATTTTGTGGCTTGGAAGAATCTCCTTACGATACATGTCATGCGGAATGATCTAACAACAAATTTTCTCTCTGTCCTTTCTACAAGTCTTCTTCCGCATCTTGCTGACCTTTGCGCTCCGTCGCACCCTCGTCGTCATGCGGCATCGCAACTGCCTCGTCCCGCAGTTCTTGTTCCTTTGCTGCGTAGTGTTTCTTGATCCAACGAGCCGCCTCCTCCGACATCCTCGCCACAGGAGTGTGGGGATTGGTAGGAATGACGAACAGAAGATCTTCGTTGTCTGTTTGGCCATCACCAGAGGCGGGCGCATGTTCAATCTTGAGGAACTGCATGAGGTCTGCAAGCAAGTCTTCCGACAATGTCTGGGCAATCTTACGGTCGATCTCAAACGTGAAAGCTCCAGGGTCGTGGCGCAAAAAGTGGCCATATGCTTCGTAGAAAATATCCTCAACGGCACTCAGCACAATGTCGCGGTCCATGCAAAGCTCTTTGTACTGATCTTGGATGCCAGGGAAGCGTTGCCAATCGAAAGAATCAGCACGACCACCGGCCGCATTGTTGGCGTTACCTCCTTTGCCTCCCTTGGCGGTGCTTCCCGAGACACCCGCATCTCCTGCGTCTTGACGAGTTCCCGTGTTCTTCAACGGACTGCGCCCTGGAGAGTTGTCGTTGCGTTCCCGGACGAAGTTTTCGTAAAAGATAGCGTCGTTGGTCATCTCCAAGTGCTTCATGTCGGCTTCAAGGAGCATTTTGTCGTCGTTTTGTGGGTTGAAGACCTCCAACGTGGGGCTAGTGAAGTGGGGTGCAAGGTTCAGTGGCATTTGGCTAGGGGCGTCACGGTCGGAGACACGGAGGGAGCCGCACCACAGTAGCCACACTTGGTCCTTTTCATCTACTTTGAAGTACAGCACCATGCGGGTGATGTACTTGTGCTCTGTTGCGTAGAAGTGAGAGACAATGTTGCTGCAGATGTTCTTAATATCAATCGTTGTGTGTGCAGCGCAGCTTCCCTCTTCGCTAAAGTGGGAGGGGCCCTCATACGTGACGGCAATGTTGTACGGGTCTTTCTCTGCTTGGACTTTGTCGGAGATAGAGCCCACGTTGGTGCGGCGCTGCACGATGCAGACGCGAGGGCTCCAGACTGCTTGGATGACACTGTTGCGGTGTCCCTTTGGCGGCATAAAGCGCTGCAGGATGCCCTCACGCTTCTCCTTTCGAGCAACGAACTCTTTTAAAGAATCCTCATTGAAAAACTCAACCTGCGTCACCATCTCTGTCTCTCCCTGGTCATTCTCTGTCTCGTAGCTGCACATGTACGACGCAACAATCATAACGTTGGGGTTGATGGGCTTGCAGAAGCCGGCCGCGATAGATGCGGCATCCAGCTCCTTTCCTTGCTTCTTGGAGATCTCCTTTGCCTTTAGATCAGAGGTGTACCAGCCGCGGGGAAAGTTGTGGTCAAAGACGATCGTATCGGGAATGAACACATCTTTGCAGGGCTTCATTGTCTTGGTGTTGCGCTTGTACAGAAAGTTGTAGAAGCCGGTCACAAGTCCATCACCCTCAAGGGCATGGTTCTTGATCCAAGTGCGTTCACGAGCTCGGGGCTTGCCCATTGCTGTTAAGATCCTCTATGTGGGTGAGCAGGAGCAACAATAACATTATTTTGTAACCGACAATTACAGTCAACGTCATCAACAAAAGAACCACTTGAGCATTGTATGCTCAATGAACAAGATCACGTAATTGTTGCACTAATTGTTAAACTAAACGCTCATGTGGTGGGTCACTGTTGCTGCACCGTGCTGTGGCTTGATTCACTGAAGGCGCTCGTAGAGCTGCGCTGCAAGCGGCGGGTGGAGGCGGGGAAGGATTGCTGTAACGTTTCAATGTGGCGCTCATTGAGCGCGGGTGCGGGAGCCGGTGTCGGCTTTATCATTGTGTCTGTGCTCTCAACGTCCACAAGAGACGCCACTTCGCCGTCTTCAGCTGCGGGAGGCACGAGCATGCGTGCAATGGTGACGATGAGCTTTCCTTGGGCATCGGCTACTGTGGCGGGCTTGGTGGCTGTCGCCGCGGGCATTACTTTGGTTGGGTCCTGTAGAATACGAAGCATGTCCGACATGATTGCGTGTTTTGACGTTTGGTTAGCCACTGCGGCACGGATAGCAAGTTGCTGGGCACTGTTGAGTTGAGCAGGAAGTGGGCTTCCTTTCGCGCGCGGTGTGTTGAGATCGAAGGGATTTGTAATGGGGCTTCGGGCCTGCAGCGGTGTGGTGCCACGAACAACGAGGCCCGCTGGAAGAGCGTCGTCTGCTACACCATGGATCGACACACGCCGCCCTCGACCCAGGGGCGTCGGTGGAAGTGTTGGGCTGGGAATGACGACAGGAGAGTTGGCATCGTACGGACGACTGCGTCCAACATCGCGGCGAGCCAACATGAGTGATGACAGGTGGAAGGACGCTAAAGACTAAAGAGATAAAACAAAAAGCACAATGAGGAAGTAGGAGAATAACAACTACAATGTTCGTCACCTCTGTTCTAAAGCACTCACGTCACTCAAAATCTTGTACAATTGGCGGTATTGCATCAATCTAGCGATGATGGAATCTAACAGCATCGTTAGCATCAGGGAGATGTGGGTGCATAAACCGTTCACTTTGGCCTCGTTGGAGCTTTCCAAATAAGCGCTGCTTTGATTCATTCAATTGCACATCATTGGCGGAAAAAACGGCTGCATCGGCGCTTAGCCCCTCTCGCCGAGAACGCAAGATAGACTTCGCGGCTTGTAGTTGACGGTCTTGTTGTTGCTCAATTCTCTCGGCTCTTGTTGCCTCGTCACCACGGTGTTTCTGTCCGGACGATGAGGCAGGACGGTCGCGTTGATGGGGAATAAAAGGGGCGGCAACACTAGTGTTAAACGGCGTTCGTTTTACCATTGCGTCGTCTTTGTATTCAGCGTCGTACGGAGTCATGTCCTCCACCACCACTGCCCTGCCGTGCTTTAAGTGCCCCGTCGCCTCATCGAACCCGCCAATGTATAAATCTCCATCGTGAAAGTAGTACACACCACATACACGCTTCCCCCTGTGCCACTGCCCATCGAACCTATCACCCGTTGTGGACTCCCAGAAGAGTCCTTTTCCGTGCATCGCTCCGTCCACCCACTCTCCGCTGTAGTAGCTGCCGTTCTGGAACTCATATCGACCAGTGCCGTGCTTGATCTTCACCCCCTCTGCATTGACGTAGACAGAGCCTTTGTAGCGATCTCCGCAGTTGTAACGTTCGTTGACTTCGACAACTCGTCGTCGCGGCTCATCAGCAAGCAAGTAGAATGAACTTGGTGAGCTCATCTTTGACTTTGTTACGAAACACAATCAGGTGAAAATAATGAATTCAACCGAGGAGTAAAACACGAGGTAAGACTAAAAGGATCAGATGAGTTGACGTTGTATAATTCAGCACAGTACATGTGATACGTTGTTTGTATGATCTTTTCTGGCCCGGGCAGTGACTGACTACCACGAGGTGCTTACTCTAACGCCGTTTGGCTACGTAGGTCAGAGGCTTGCGATCGTTGATCTTGATGCCCAACAGCCACCGAGCCACTTGCCTGATCGTTGTTGGCTTGTTGATCAACGGTCGTGAACGACATAAGGATCGACATCCTTTTTCCCGCACGGATCGGCTGCTGTTGCTGGCGCCCAGCGATTTCTCGTTCACGGCGTTGTTGTCCGGTGTAATCCTGCGGGTCCAAAAGCCCAGCTTTGTCAATAGAGTCAATCCACACGCACAGGTTCTTGCGCTTCCCGTCAGACAACGGTGTGTGCTCGATGAGCTTGGGATCCGTTGAGGGCTCTTTGTTGGACAGCAAATCCCTCAGGCTTGCGGTTGTGGATGAGGAGACACTAGACCTACGCTCTGCTGCGCCACCCTTGTCTTCATCTTTCGTGAAATTAAGTGGGTTTGCGGTGTGAACAGGTTTTGCCGGAACAACGGGAAGTGTGGCCTTCTTGTTCTTACTATTTGGAGTCGTGGGAGGGGGAAGTCCCTTCGGTGACGTCTTCCCAGTGCTTTTCTTTGAAGGAGCAGCGGCTGGAGGGGACTTCTTGCCCTTCTTTTTGCCTTCGCCACTTGCGCCCTTCTTCTTTTTCGGAGAGTGCTCAGTCGGGGTCGATTGAATACAGCCCATATGATTCCTAAACCTAGAGTAGAAGACAACCATCAACAGAGAATCAAGGTGCCTTGGTGAGTCAGTTTCAAATTAAAACGCAAGTGTAATGCACATCGGTGCACGCTACCACAACTCAATCACGCCACGTCACATAGACGTCATCCGTACGGAATCGCTGGGTTACCGTTGCTTTGTTCATTGGCGTAAATGCACCGCCTAGAAATTCCAGGAGCCCAGCGTAAGCAATCATGCAGCCATTGTCGATGCAATACCTGTCGTCCATGTCAAAGCAGCGGCCGCCACGCTGTCGAACCATCGCCTGCATCATTTCTTGAAGTCGAACGTTGCAACCGACGCCTCCCACTATGAGCACGTCGTTAATATTGCACTGTGCCATGGCACGCTCTGTGACCTCGATGAGCATCGCAAATATGACCTCCTGCATGGAGAAGCAAATATCATCGGCATTAAAAGGCTGCTCCGTTGACAAGCTTAGGTGCGTCATCTTCTGCTTCCGTTTCGTGCCACTTGGTTGAATTGCTTCCACCTTTGGGCCTTGATAAAGGGGGTGGTGGGTGAGCTGGTCTACGTACGTCAGCAGCCCGGTAAAGCTCATGTCCATCCCCTTGACCACATACGGAAGTTCCAGGAACACTTTTCCTCGTTTAGCGGCTTGCTCAATGTTGTACCCAGGGGCGGGGTCGTTGGACAGGCCGAGCACCCTCGCTACACGGTCGAGGCAGTTGCCTACAGCGATATCAATCGTCTCCCCAAAGATGCGGTACCTGTGCTCTGCGTACGCAATGACTTGAGTGTTGCCGCCACTCACGTAGAGCACAACAGGGTTGCTGCTGTTCGTGGCAAGTCTCCCCATCTCTATGTGCCCAATGCAGTGGTTGACGCCGACTAGGGGGCATGCCCATAGAAGCGACAGAGTACGTGCAACTGTGCAGTTTAGCGGCTTGCTCAATGTTGTATCCAGGGGCGGGGTCGTTGGACAGGCCGAGCACCCTCGCGACACGGTCGAGGCAGTTGCCTACAGCAATATCAATCGTCTCGCCAAAGATGCGGTACCTGTGTTCTGCGTACGCAATGACTTGAGTGTTGCCGCCACTCACGTAGAGCACAACAGGGTTGCTGCTGTTCGTGGCAAGTCTCCCCATCTCTATGTGCCCAATGCAGTGGTTGACGCCGACTAGGGGGCATGCCCATAGAAGCGACAGAGTACGTGCAACTGTGCAACCAATGGAGAGGGGAGCACCCATACCTGGCCCTTTGGTGTAGCAGATGCAGCTCAGGTCTTTAGGGGTCACCTTGGCAACAGTCAGCGCTTCTTGCACTAACCTTAGAATGTGCTCGCTGTGGTGCTGGGCAGTTTCGCGAGGCTGGAAACCGGTCCCTGGCGGCGTGATGTACGTCTTGCGTACGTTGGATAGAATTTCACCATCTTCCCGAACGACGCCAACGGCAATCTTATTGGCGCTTCCTTCAATTCCAAGTGCAATTTTCATAAGTTCCTTAACAACACAAGAAGGCAATCAGAACTGATAAGAAACAAGTACGAAGCTCAAAGTGAAGAAGAGACGTGTAAACAATGAGTTGGAGCACTAATCAATCAATCGTTGCAACGCACTGAAATCTATCGACGGTGCCAAGGATTCGTCTAACGGAACAAATCCTAGCAGTGCAATAGTAGGGTGCACCTCTGCCAAGTACTTTGCAATCAGAGGATTGAAAAAAAAAACTTTTAACAACACAAGAAGGCAATCAGAACTGATAAGAGACAAGTACGAAGCTCAAAGTGAGCATCAGAGCGAGAACTGGAAGCAATGAGTTGGAGCACTAATCAATCAATCGTAGCAACGGACTGAAATCTATCGACAGTGCCAAGGATTCATCTAACGGAACAAATCCTAGCAGTGCAATAGAAGGGTGCACCTCTGCCAAGTACTTTGCAATCAGAGGATTGACCGACCGAGGGGTAGCCCACGCCATCCACCACCACTGTTGCGTGGTCCACGTGAAAGCTGCGGACTGCGTCGACTGCTTGTTGGAGGTAGTCGCGTCGTGACGCGAGGAAGTTATCTGCACCAATCGCGGCATTTGTCACGCCACTTCGGAACACAACAGGACCAATCGGGATGCACGGAATGTGATGCTGCTGGCAGTACTCCGCTACAGGGGTCACAGCTTCGCACTGGGTGACGGGTTTGATGTACGCACAAGGACGGCTGGCGGCACGCAACCATTCTAAGAGGGAGAGGCAGATGGTGCTCTTTCCCGCTCCGCTTCCCCAACCCGCAACGAATAATATTGTCATCTTGTGATTCATATTCCAAGTCAACATAAACAAAAAAAATATTCCTCATTCGAAGTAACACAAAACACATCAAACGCGGACATAGTCCAGAATAGCACTCAAAGCTGAACTTTATGCAACGATGACTTCAGCAGCTTGAGGTAACTCCGATACGGCAAAAGTCGATTGCCCAGCGATACCAAGGACGATCCTGGATAACGCTTGAGTTGTCTCCACGACAATATCATGGACAATCACACCAGCAGAAGGTGCGGCTGCGCTGGTTGCAACCGCCGAGGCGATTACAGAAATGAGTGCTTCATCCTCGCTCGTGACGGAACCTTGGGAGCTCCTCTGCAACGCCCGACGAAGTCTTTTTGCGAGTTTTTCTGCATCGCCTCCAGCTTCCATCGTACATTCCAGAGACACGAGACACGCAAACGACCACAGAGACATCACATCGCTGTGCGTGAATGTCGTGTGGCTGCTTCCCGCAGGCCATTTAGCCAGCCGTGCGATCTCACCGACGCTTGGGGTGGAGCTCTGACGCAACAAGTGACGAGCGGCAGCAGCAAATAGTTTCTCCATTGATAGAGCCGCCGAGCGCTCGCGCAGCAACTCCCAAGCATAAAATGATGGCCCATCGAACTCCATTTCTACTCTCTTAAGACACAAAATAACACGAAAAAAATTGATTGCATGAAAGAAATTTCTATGATCCATTGTCCGTTATAGTCACAACATGATGAAGTGCGAACCATTGCCAGCATTCGCCTTAGTATTTGACGCCAAGGTTGTTTCTTGCCATTTGGAACTGCACGTTTTCAAGCGCACGTTCGCGGCGACGGCGTGCCATGTTGCGAGGTACTCTGCTCAGGAACGTGGTGTGCACCGGGCACAGGGCCGAGTACACGTAGTCAGCGTCGTTAAGTGGACGCTCGCTCACTCTAAAGAAGGCGTCATCGGAAGCCGCGGTACCCTTCGTTCCTGGTCGGCTTAAATTGAGCTGCCGTAATAAACCAGATCGTCGCATTTCAGTCGTGATCTTTGCAAGAAACAAACAAATAAAACAAGACAATTACTTCATCAGCAATTTTCGGAAGCCGCCGTAAACCTTAGCAAGCAAACAAACAGAAAATTCTTACCGCACGTGCAGCGGAATAGCTCTAAGCACTGTCCCATCCCACAGACACAGAGCAAACGCAGAAAATCCCACGTGAGTTCTAACAAGTTGTGACGAGACAACGCCGGCAGATGCGGCCCCTTCCCGCGTGGCCCTTCTGGCGTACACAACGACTGGCTGAAGCTGAGATGTCTTGCCATGTATTCTAAAGTAAGCAATGACGGCCTCATCCGACACCATCAACAGTGCGTCAGTGAATGGAATGCGACGCAGGAATCGAGGACAGCAGGGGAGGGGCGAGGTCCAAAGCGTTGTCCTCGTCAGCATATCTATGATCCGCAATGCAAAGACACTGGTCAACGGCTTGCGATGGGCGGTGGCAATTGCGACGGTATGACGGCCACCGCTGAACACTGCGCCAACACACACCCCCTCATCCTCTGGCACTTCCCAAGTTGAAGAGCTTCCAGTGCCTACTGCACTGACCATAGAGGGGGAAATCAACAGGAGATCATCAAAGTGTTCACTGGCCTCATAAAGTGTGTAGCGGCCTCGGCGGCAGCGAAGTCCATCGGTTGCGACAGCTTTGGTAATCGGGTCACCAGTAATCATCACAACATTGTTCGTTGATGTGCGAAAGTAAGCCACTGTAGCTAATCCACACACGTCAGTTTGTGGCCGAATGATGCAGTCTAGTTGCGGCAGCTGCGCATCTATCATCGATGCACTGTTGTCTTCCTCGCCTACAGCGATGCACTGCCCCGATGCCGTGCACACAAGAACAACGAGAAATGTTCCACTTCCCTGAGAAATGAAACCACAATCTGGAAGGCACGTAAGTGGCACCGCTCCGCCGCGAAGCTTCCAACCTGACGCCCCCTCAATCCACAGAGAAAGTGAGACAACATCTACGCCAAGCTGCTTTACAACAACCGCAGCGATCCTCCCATCTCTGGATAACGCTGCTAATGCAACATTGCTGACTGCAGTTGAGATTGTTTCCACTCTGCACAGCATGAGGCGTTGTTGTGGAATCGCAGCAACCTTCAACGCGCTACCGTCGTGCAGAAGAAATGTTCCGTTACTTGACGTTGCCAGCGCTGAGGCAGAGTCCGAAAAGGACGATGTGTAAATGCGCATGGAGTCGGCGACTAATGTTGATGAGGTTCCTAAAAGACGGCGACAAGCGTGCGCTCGTCGCCAATCCGAGTGCCGCAGGAACGCAGCGGGTAACGCCAGTGCCTTCCTTTCAAGCGTCTCCCACAACTTGTCATGTTTGGTCGCTGCATTGGACCACCGACAAACACGCGAAATGCCTGCAAGCGTCGAAAGATCATTCACAAAAGAGCAAACAACACACCACACATCTTGTGGAAGGAGGGGCGTCGTTGTACGACAATGGGATCTTGAAACTGGAAGAAGTGCTTTGGGTTGTTCCACCGCAGAGGTCGTCGTATTATGCAGCCCTAACGTCATCTCCGCAGGATCCAAAACGAGCGCGCTAGCGCCTGACAGTGCAATGGGGATGCTTCCCTCTGCAAACGTGATACAAACACTGTCATCGCAACATTCACTCAAGTTAGCGGTTACTGGTAACTGACCAAAGTACTTGCCATCGCTGATGCACCATGACGATCGTGATCCGAAGCACAAATGCAAGCCTGCAGTGAGGGACGAACGGACGGTTCGCAGGCTCGTGTACCTAACAGGGGTCCTCACTAACCGTGAGTAGTAAAGCAGCGCGCCCTCAATACCAACACACAGAACATTTTCTCCTCCGTCACCTCCAATCACAAACGTTGTTCGCTTTTCCTGTGCATCAGTGGTGGTGCTCACCATCGAAAAGGGCGGCTTCCATGGTGCCGGGGGTAGTGGAATGCTTGGCCTTCGAACGATTCCACCGTGAATGTCCATGACAGCAAACTGCAGCGATTTCTGAGACTGATGAACTGCATACACACGATGGCCTCGCACGCAGCAACAATTACTTTCATTCGGACGATTGCTGAGAATCTCTGGAAAATTCGGCGAGGAGAATGTCTGAAAGCTGCCGACAATGACATCCACCGGAGTGTTGTGAGCGTCGCACGCGATGCTAAGAGTGAGCTGGGCAGCGTCCCATTGGTGATGCAACTTGCCTGTTGGCCCAGCACCCCCAAGCAGCAGAAATGTGAGGGACACAGCACCTGAGGAGCAGCGGGAGATGTCACCACTGGCAATAAGGACGTGGCGTGATCGAGAGGCTGTGACAGGAAGCTCGATGACTCTCCTTAGTCGATGGGTACCTACCGTTATGTCAACAGTAAGATCGGATGTCATAACAGACGCAGTCTCACCGCGTCGCTTTGTGGGGGAGCATTGCAGCCGTTCGCCGCCGTGCGCTAACAGCAGAGAAGTCTCACCCTGAACCCCCATGAAGGGGTAGACAACAGCAACGGCTGAATATTGTAACTCCATTGTCTCAACGAAGGATAAAACAAAAAGCACAAGGAAACTTCTAAAGTAAGAACACGATCTTCAAGACTGTCAAACTGATTGGCAAACAATTAAAGAGGCTTGTGATGATTCCACTTCAAAGATCACGGGACGCATCAAGTAGTTCCACAGCTGCGTGAAAGAGCTTCAGAAGTGCCGACGGCAAAACGGAGCAGCAAAATGTCACGCATTCCATAAGGCACGGTGTCTCTGTGGTGATCGGCGTAATATTCGCAGCAGTCCGCGCACTGCTTGAAAAAGCCAGTGACAAGGAATCTAAAAGTGCACGCCGGGCATCTTCTAGCGCAGTGTACGCGTGAATGGCGTCAGACAGGTCCATTTTCGCCTCAGTGCGTGTCGCATCACCCATCAGACTGCGGATGTGAGCCATAAATTCACCAGCACGCAACGAAACGATACGAATTGCATCAGCACAGCTTGAGCCATCCATAAACGCTAACTGCTGCAGCTGCCGCCAACTAGACGAGAGAGGTGCAAGGATGCCAACAACATCCAATTCCGCGGAAATGACTTGTGTGACTGAGTGGGTTGGAAAGGAGCGATGTGAAAAGCGCGGCTGTGTTGCAGCTCCTGGTACTAAGGTGAATTGCTTTCGAATGGATAAAAATGCTTCGCGAAGAAGAGGACGATCCGCCGGAAGTGGTTCCCTTGTGAGTTCGTCCAAACAACTTCCACGAAAGCTTGTGTTAAGGATCAGCGTTGTGTGAGTGGCTTCGAGGGCGTCGTGAATTTCTCCCATCACTCGCGCCATTTCTCTTCGAAGATCGCCCCATGGGTCCACTGGAAATATCAAAACTTGAGAAGCAGTGTAAATCACCATTGCAGCCGTGTTGGTGAGAATGGAGGTCAGAGCGGCACCTTCGCTTGGCCAGTTCCGTAGTGAGGCAAAAAACGCAAACTGCACGTAAATAGCCGCAAGGGCAAAGTCTGAGGAGCTCCGAAAAAATCCGCTCACCAGCGCGCCGCACGTTGCCGCAATCGCGAAATCGACTGTCGTCTGACACGCGGTGGACAGAAGATAGCCAAACACAGTACCAATCACGCACCCCAGCAGCTGCGACCCAAAAATTCCCACGGCCTTGCTAGTGTCGAGGCTGGAGGCAAAGGCCATTTGGGCTGGGCCAAAGTACTGGTCTCCCACATCCCTGTTCAGCATGTACGCGACGAAGCCGGTCATGGTAGCGGCAAGCTTCGCCGAGAAGATCAACTTTTGCCTCCCAAGCGGTGTCCAGTGAAAAATTTCACAAAGAATGCTTAATGACGCCTGAAGCTCTCGTACAGGCCACAGTGCAATTTCGAAAGCCTTTCGCCTACGGCTCCACAATTCAGGCGATTCGTATCGTTTCATCATTGTCAACAATGAAGATGTTTGGAACGTAAAGTAGCCCAATGAGTGCGTGAGATGGTTGGAGTCTGCAATCATTGGGAATGAGGCCAAGTCTAAGTGTTCAAGTGGCGGCGATGACGTTGGTGGCGTCGCACCCAAAGGCGAGGGTCTAGGAGAGTGGTGTAGTGGCAGTGTGTGGTGCGACACGTGTGCTTCAATCATAGCCCAAGCTTCGTTAAGCTCTTCAACGCAAAGGTCCAACGTTGCATTGTCTGCAAGCTCTTTCCTCCTACCACCCCATGCCCGCAGCACGCCCGTGGCCCTCTCGATAACAACAACCAACGTCTCTAACATATGCACGCCATCAGGCCCCACTTCATCTGTGATGGTCATTTGGCAGGACTTGGGCACTGTGCTCATCGATCGGACACGATTTAAGGCACTCTCATACAATGTGATCTTTGACTCCAACTCTGCGATGTACACTCGCCGGTGGCCCTCTCGATGACGACAACCAACGTCTCTAACATATGCACGCCATCAGGCCCAACTTCATCCGTGATGGTCATTTGGCAGGACTTGGGCACTGTGCTCATCGATCGCACACGATTTAAGGCACTCTCATACAATGTGATCTTTGACTCCAACTCTGCAATGTACACTCCGTTGACAAGCTCGTACCAGCTAAAGGCGGTGTGCTGTTTCAGCGTTTCTAGCAATGCCCTGAGATCCGTGGATAGTCTCTCCAAGCGCACAAGCCGACTGAGTCGCTGGGCAGAAGTGGACGCTGCGACGGACGAAACGGCGAGCGTCAAAATCTCGCAACAGAGATCGTTGGCGCGCTCATCGACACGTTTGGCTGCATGAAATTCATCAGATCGAAAAGGAAAGGTGGAGGAGAACAAGCCATCAGGTTGTGGTTAGTCATGTAGAGAACGAACCATGCAACACTTGTACTTGAAGAGAGCAGGAGGTATCAGCAACTCAAACTACACTTGGTACCGGTTGTGTTTGTGGTCGAGTCTCAAGTAGCAGTGTTGCATCAGCCACTTGTCGCGTTACGGTTTGTGTGGCTCCTTCATGTGTTGCGGGGTGTCGTCGGTCACCACCGGATGTAGTCGTCGTTGCGTATGCCAACAGTTGCGCATCCTACACAACACAATTTTGAGTCCAACGAGAAAGTTGGCAAATCCACGACCAAACGTCCCCGCAGTGGTGACAACAATAAATGACATCATAATAAACGGCGGTGTCAAGATGCCATTGGAGTCAGAATCCGTTTGAATGATTTCACCGGGGAGGCATGCAAGAAATGCAAACTTAAGAGCCCAAATAGCCCTGGCCTCAAGCCCATACCTCTGGTAGGCGAGTTTGAATGAGGCGAGTCGATTGTCAATGTATGCTTGAGCCATGAGACGCCTGCGTAAGAACAACATATAGAGAAATAAGATTAAGAACATGAACACTTTCAGCAACAGAGTAAGTTTCATCCAGCGTGTATTATCCATGTGTACATTTTCACTCTACTTTCCTTTTGAAAGATCTTCTGGTTTACTCCATTAAAACGACATTGTTGCTTGTACGACGATTGTGATGGCAGTCGATGTGCCGGGGGGAACAGCCTCAGGGAATAACTTTGTGAACTCGTCCACCAGCTCATCGACTAGCGCATCACTGCCACGGAAGCTGTGGGCCACTGCAGAGTACGGAACACCTTGAAGCGCCGCTGCGGTATGCTGGGCCTCGAGGGACGTGTCTACAAAGGAGTTCTCCACGGATCCCTCCATGGCGTACTGCTGGAGGAAAATGACTGCCAGTGCGGCGCCACACGCGATCGACCGGTCGGCAACGGTGCGTCCAAAGTCTCTTATCTCTTTGCATCGGCGCAGGAATCGGCTAGGCTCCTTCGACATTGGGGCATCGCAGCAAGAGGCACATGATATGATGGAGGAGAGGTGCGAGGATGAGCACAAGGGAGAGAGGGTTGGGTACCTCCTCACTAAGTTCTCAAGACATGCTGCTGCGTGGCGCTGCTGGGGAGCACTTGTGTAGAGCTTTGATAAGAGAGTGTCGCAGTGGAAGTGTAATGCGTTGGAGGCGCCGTCTAAGTGCACAAAAAGGCCAACGCTAGCGAGAACCGCCGTGAAGAGTGTTGCCCCACTCAGTGCAAGTCGATGCCATAATCGACCATTGGCAAGCATGTTGAGGAATGCCCCAGCAACTGTCACGGCACGGCGATGAAGCGACGAGTTGCATGGTGGTAGCAGGCGCTCGAGGTCCTGCCCAAGGCCAATCAGATCCGCAGTGTCGATCGTTCGTCGATTGGACTCCGACAAGAATCGGTAAAGCGTGTAGGCAGCGACCACACCGATGCCCTGCCCATGCTTAGCTAGTGACGATGGGAGGTCCTTCACTTCTTCCCATGACGTCTCAGCGGCTTGAAGCCGTGTGAGAAGCGATGAGCCTTGCTGCACAGGAGTGGGGTACACAGGAATGTGCTCAAAGAAGAAGGTATCTTTTTTCAGGACGTTCTTGGTGGACGGCGCAAGCGTACCAGTCAGTGGCTCAGCGTGGCACAAGGGATCGCAGCTGAAGATATCCTTCTTGAGCCAGTCGTCATTGACGTCTTTGCTCACGTGGCGTTGTTGCATGATGGAGGCTTGCGCAACCGCTTTGCGCTGGGTCACCTTAAGCGTGGCAGCCTTGGCCCTTAATGGTACAGCCAGTGCAAGAGCAGAGGCAACGTCCTGTTGTGCAACCTTCAGACGGCTCTGCTTTCGCACATACGTCGCCTCAAGCTCGCCGAAGGTGCGCTCCTTCGTTGTGTCCGGCCGCTCAACGATGTCCGTTCGACGTTTGCAGTACAACACCGAGAGGGGCGTGGCAATGTACTTGAAGAGGTTGGCGGAAGTATCTGCGACCTTTTGTAACGTGCAACGGTAGTGATCTGTCTTTTTAGAGGCAACGTTCGATGCGAGAGATATTTTACACTCCAAGTCCATTGAGCCGTCAGCTTGAAAGACTGCCGTCGCTCCACCGCGCTCCACGCGAGCAATTTCACTGGCCACCGCCTTGAAAAAGATGTTCCACGACATGGACACCTTCTGTGCTTCTTTCTCGTGCGTCAGCTCAGCGTCCGTCACGTCCTTGACAAGGAGTGGGGCAGTTGGATTGGACAAGTTCTTGGCCACTACCACGAATGCCCATGGGGGCGTCACCGGGGAATAGGCGATCATCATGTAGCGATCATTGCTCACGGGATGAGTGATTTCTGCTGTGATGGGGAAGGCGAGAAATTTGGACTTGCCAGAGAGCTCTGGAGGTGCATTGTGCGCCTTCGTCGAGGCCGCAACAGCGTTTTGTGGAGCACTTGCGCCGCAACCCATTTGAGATCTTTTCAGCTTAATAAATTAAGACAAAGTTCATTCTCAGTGCAATTCGCAGAGGAAAAAAAAAACACGCCTCATGAGGATAAATCTTTATCTCTGATCTAATCTAAGAATGCATGGAGTCTTCCGTGATGGTGCTCCATCCTCGCCGGGGAGGAGACACTATATCGGTACGGTTTGTCAACGTGCGCTTGCGCAGGAGGCTGAGACTCGACACATGCGCGTCCACTGCAGCACTGTTCCCAGGAGCATGAAGTGGCTGTGCTGGTTGCGACCTGACTGTTTCTAACTCCTGCAGGTTACCGGTGTACTTGTTGCTGCTCGCAGAATGTGGTGATATTGTCTGAAGTGGCGCATTTCGCTGCTGTAACTTATCTTCAAGCAGCACCACGCGGTCTTCAAGGGCAATCCGTGCCTCTCTCTCTAACGCAAGTTCAATGAGGAGTTGGTCAATGAGTGATTGATGTTGAAACACAAGTTGTTCCAGCTGCAGTTGAGACGCTCCATTTTGGTGCTGCCTAGAAGAATTCGTTTGCTGTGTACTTTGTGGCCACCGCTCAACAGGTGACGGCGGGTAGTCTAATTGTGCCGCAAATTGACGAGGGGCTGCATCAGCAGATGACGAATATGATATTTGTTGGGCGTCTAGTTGTGCACGTGCATGTGCGCTGCCCTTAACAGTTGGCCTGTGGAGGGAGGTCATAAAATCATCAAAGCAGACGTCCTCCTCGCCCAACTCAATCGGTCCACGTGGCTGTGACTTCCATGAAGGCATTGCTGCGCTGAAGTCTCACCTTACAGGGGAAAAGAAAATCAAGAAAGATCAACGTTTAGAAAGCAAAGCTGCGATGAAAACAGAGTAATCGAAATGTTCAAGATCATTTGAGCAATACGCACACCATTGTTTCCTACCACATTCACACCGTCCTCTTACTCATCGTACACGTAGTACACATCACGCCTTCCACGAGCATTGTACTGGTACGCCATGTACTGAGTCATTTTGATTGTGTGCTCCTTGCGCACAAAGGACAATGCAAGCACGACCAGCAGGAATGGACCGAGTAGGAGGAATTTAATCGTCTCCAGGAAGTGCATGTTGAAGCTAAGCGCCACCATGTCCTCGAAGTGCTGCCCATTCTCAAGCGAGAGCACGACACGCACGTTAGCGTAGACCCTCTCTAGTGGACTGTGAAGCTCCAAGGCGTAGGACTTGGCCTCAAAGAAGATCCCTTGAAATACAATCACTCTCGTGCCAATGAGAACAGTGAGGACATAACGTGGATTAAAGCTGCGGTGGCTGTTGGGTCGGGAGTCTACGATGGTGACCAGGAGCTGAAAGCGATCGCCTCGGATGTCACGCGGTTGGCGACTTTCCGGCGCAATAAACACGCCAATGTGTCCTTCAGAGGCCGTACCGCCATTCAGCGCTTTAATTCGGCTCCCCCACTGCTTCAACGGGTGGAATGGAGTGTCGGTTGAGTACGCTAGCACAGAGCCGCTGAGTGTGGACACGACGAGGTCAAGCATGCCGTTGTTGGTGAGGTCATCGGCCAGTACCATCGAGCTGCTCTTTTCTCCGATGTCGATGCGCTCGTAGCACCCAGTAGGCCCGCTGATGATGTACAAGTGACCGTCGTGTGACGGGACAATGATATGCAGGCCCTTGCTTGTCTCTGGAATTGCTGGTGGGTTGGAGTTGTTGAGGTTGAGAAGCAACGATGGCGCAATCACAGGACCATGAGTAAGAATTGGGAAGTGCTTTAGGATGCCACCATGCCGCCCCTCGATTGCGTAAATACCCCCGGCAGATGTTGAGACGACCAAATCGAGCCATCCGTCTCCGTCCACGTCTCCAGCGGTAGGCGTGTCGCTCACAGCACCAGACACTTGACGCTCCCAAATCTCTTGACCGTCGCCACGGAAGCAGGCCACGTTGCCTTTGATGTCTCCGGCACAAATGTCGACGTTCCCGTCACCATCGACGTCCTCAGCTAGTGCACTGGATAGAATAGGGGCCATCGTAACAGGCCACCCCTTGAGGACAGCACCACGCCCGTCAAACCCAAAAATGTGCCCAGACGTTGTCGTGACGAACACATCGAACAGCGGCCCTCGGTTGATGTTCACCACCGTTGGTGACGACAGACCAAACGCAGGGTCCTTGACAGTAGACGTCGTCACATGCAGCAGCCGCAGCCAGCTGACCTTCCCAGTAAGGAGGCCAATGCACACCACTGCATCCGCTACGTAGTTGGTAGGCTCCACATCATCGGGCAGAATGTTTTGGTTCTCTGCCCTGCTGTAATACGTTGAGTCGAAGAAGTACGACACGTGGACCACCGCGTCCAACGCACCGTCACCGTCCATGTCGACAATCACGGGCGTTGCGAGGATGTGCGCGTCCACTGCAATCTCGTCGCTGCCCACAATCACCGCAGAACCAGAGTCTAAGTTCGTAAAGTGAAATGGGTCGTGCTCTGGGTCTACATTGACGGAGCCTTGGTACAGCTCTGGGTGGAAAACCAAGTCCATGCTCTCCTTGGCCTCTGGGCTCAACCAGCCATCTACGCCGATCGTGGCCCCTTTGATGCCCTCTGACACATCCGGCGCCATGCCGTAGTCGTCGTAGGGGTTCTCACCGTACTCGTCCCGGAGGTAGTCGTCGTACCCGTGGTGGGTGTCGTGCTCCAACTCACTGTCATCGTCTTCATCGCCGCCGTGCACATCTTCTGCCCCACCGTCGTCCATGTCTAGGTCATCGCTTCCTGCACGTTCGTCAACACTCTGCAGCTTGCGGGCAGTCGTTGGGGGCGTTGGCGTTGGTTTGCGTTGGAGACGCTCTGGGAGTTTCACCCCAGGCAGAGGCTTCACCTTCCCCTCTGCAATCAATCGCTCAATGCGCATGGTGACAATCTCCATCGGTGACAGGACCTTCTCAGCAGTCGAGTGATTTCCATTGGGTCGTTTGTTCCAGTCCTTCTTGAGAGGGAGCGGAGGAATTTTGATGGTCTTGGCAACATGTCCATTTTCATCTAAGAACATCAGCTCGCCAGTGTAGGTGGAGAACATCCACTCGAGGATTCCGTCTCCATTCAGATCCACCGGAAGTGGAGACGACAAGGTTTGGAAGTGGGGATGCGTGAAGGGGAAGCCTGGGAGGTCCTCACCCGTCACTCCGTCTAGGGCTTCAATGTACTGTGTGTACGTGGGCACAAGAATTTCTTTGTTGCCGTCACTGTGCAGGTCAACAATTCTCGGCGTAGCAAAGATACTGCTCCCCAGCTGTGCGGTCCACATCAGGTGAATGCCGTGGTCGCAGGTTCCGTTATTGTTTGTGATGTAATCTACACCGAATAACTCATCGCGAATGTTGGCAGCCGCTGAGTCGACACGCAACATGCTGCGCTCGTGTCGCTGAGAGAATTTATTAATGGGCAGCGCATCATCAGAAGAATACGCAGCGAAGGGCTTCTGAGAGGAAATAACGTCTTTGGCAGCCAAACATGACGCTAAGAGCACGGCGAACACGATACCGGTGGATATCATTTCTTAGACTGCAGTGGCAAGAAAAAATAGGCGAAAATGTAAAGAATCAGTGGATTAGAGAACTAAAAACGACAAATCAAACATTGTCAAACGTGCGGCAGCAATCGGAGAACGCAGGCGAGTAACATATCATGCTTGGGAAGGAGAGAGAGAGAGAGTTGTGGTATTTAACGATGTTTCTAACTGATGTCTTTTGTGCCCCTGATCATTCCTCACGGGACAACGACGTGTTCCAGTCACTCGGACGCAGTTGCAACGCTGAGTCGCCGCTCTTTTTCTTTTCTAGCTGTTGTTGGTAAAGTACCTTCAAAGGGACCTGTTTCAACGGGATGCCCTGCACTGGACGGCCTTTGGGGCCTTGGAAAGGGATCAGGACCATCTGCACAACTTCACGCTCGCGACGGGGGAATTTGAAGTCAGGAGTGCCGGTGACTGCACTAATTGCTAATGCATCAACGCGGCGCTTTCTACATGCACAAATACATGAAAACAAGAAGCATGCTAAGAGACCCACCGCACCGAACGCAAGCAACACAAAGACAACAGCAGTGGTGTTGGCAGTGGTGGTCAATTGTCGTGACGTTGTGCACGTGGCGGCGCCTGCCGACAACTTTAGAGCGTTGCAAGGTGAATAATTTCCTTGAGTGCCAATGCCCTCTTGGGTGGGGTTAGCTACGCACACAAAAGAGCTCGGGCAGAACTGACAAGACACCATGGTCGATGCCGTACACACTGGGCAGCCATCAAGCGATCGTTGGAAACAAGGGTCACTCCAGGAGGTACACTGTGGCCCATCCCAGCCCATCGAAGTGTTGCAGAAGCACGTGCCGCATTGGCAGTATCCTCCACCACCATTGCAACCAGGAGTGCAGGCGTACGGCGCTGCTGTACAATGGACTTCGCATCGACGGCCACTGTACGGGGCTGTGCAGCTGCAGTTGCCGTACGCCGATCGTCCATCAATGCACTGACCGAATGCTCCACAGTCAGGGCAGGCTCTGCAATAGGTTCCGTAGTACCCAGGCTGACATTCATCGCAGAACTCCCCTTGAAAGTTAGGGTAGCACACACATGCCAACGACGTGCTGTTGCAGAGGCCGCCGATACCACAGCTCTGACATGTAGGGTGGGGAGTGAATACCAACGTCGTTCCTGTTGTGACCGTCCCCCATGGCACCTCAACGCCAGAGGGATCCGTGAGTCCATCGCGAATCAACCCAAAGCTAGGCACAGGGTAGCCAACGATGGGCATCGATACGCTGGTGCTAGCGCTGATCGAACCTCGATTGTATCGAATTGCAATGCGGCCGGTGGCGTCCACCAACATTGTGTAACCATAAAGGAGCGGACTGAATTGATCGTACGTCAACGCAGTCACCCGCACGACAAGTGCGGCAGGACACGAGCCATTCACCAAAGCTGATGGCCCGCAGAATGCACTTGTCCTATTTCCTGCGAGGGTTCCGACTTCTACGGTGGTGCTGCTGAGGAACTCATTGTCGCCTGCAACGCCTAAGAGTGCGTATTGGTAGTCCCCGTTAGGGCAGAACCCGTCGATGGCACAGGACTGGTCACGAGTAAAGAAGGACAACATGCCTAAATCCGTGACGGACACATCATTCGCCATCAACTCGTTTGTAGTGTTCCACTTGGTCTCATAGAATATGCCAATGGGGTCAAAGGGGAGTGTGACGGGGTTGGTGTAGTTTGTCCATGAGGGTGCTCGGAATACAGTGACGTTCGGAATAGACTGACCATTGCCGCCAAAGAAATCATCTGCGCTTTGAGGGGGAACTGATGTTTGATTTAACACATAAAACCGCTGACTGTTTGGCTGCCCCAAGACTGCGCACGTATTCCTCTGAGATACGGCACAATAGTCGTCCACCACAGTATTGTTGACGCACAGCGCAAGTGAGTCGCACCACGTGCATGCAGTGTTCATGATGCATGCATTGCATGTGGTGTTGACGTTACAGCCATCAAGGACAGGACTCAGGCGGATGGCGACAGCAGACGTGTACGAATTGAGGTCCACGTTTTGCAGTGGTGTCCACGCGAGGCCAATCGTAGCAGAGAACGAGAAGCGGATGCGTTGCTTGTACCTCATAATGATGGTCCCATTGGGCCATAGTTCTACCTGCGCAGTCAACAAGTCGGTGGTGCCTGAGGAACCTACAGTAAACTTGGGAATGTTGAGAAAGGTCACGCCACCAACGTTGAGCACGTCACCTGCACCCGTAACATCTTTGCTGTACCGAAGTTTGTAGATATTCGATTGGTCACTCATCGCAGGGTTCAAGTCACCAGCAAATAATTGTATAGAAGGGTAGGCTCCGTTGGCATCCGAAGTCCCACCTGTAGTGAGCTGATAGATAGAGGCGCCACTTGAAGCTACAGTGCAGAACACTTGGCAAAGCGGCGCATCGCTTGGGGACAGGAAGCCGTTGGAGGACACATACCACGACAAATTATCTTGCTGGAAGTATGGCATGCTGTAGCCAACCGCATCAAACAAAGTTGAGTCATCGACGCTGGAGGCTGGGCTGACGGTGCCGTTAGCCTGGACATTGTTATCCCACTGAGCCCATGGGATGCCGACGGATTGGGTTGCTGTGAGTGCTGTCACTGAGTAGGTGAGAATTTTTGCATGGGCGCCAAGGGGAATACAGTGAGCAATCAGAGTGATGGCAAGCGCGCAGCACAGCGTCGACATCTTCATAAGAAATATTTAGATTGGAAGAATTCCACCAAAACAAAAAAAATGTTCACAACTCTCTTAGCACAAGGAAAGTCTACGTTATCATGCACACAGACATTAAAGCAAGTGCCTTCTCAGTATCGAGGAGCATTCTTGTTATTTTCAGGAAGTTTCTCTGGAACGTTGATAGGAGTACGAATCCAGCCCTCTAGCGAGGGGTTCTGTGAGAGGCGCTGCTTGACGTCTTCAGGCACCTTTTGCCCCAAAGGTGTCACCTTCGGGACGTTTCCAAGATCGCCGCCCTTCAGCCAAGGCACAGCGTACAACCCAGCATAGGACCAGAGGATCATAAAAACCACGAATGTTTTCCACGGGTAGACTTTCAGCTGCTCGAGCCGCTCCTTCCACGGAAGGTCCTTATTCCGTTGAATGCGTTCTCTATCTTTGATGAGTGCCTCCTCTAAACTAAACCGTTCTTTTGACGACTTCCGCTGACTGTGCGCAGGGGAGCTGACAACACTACGACGCGTTCTTTGGGGAGCCCCATGAGCAGAACGTTGCGGTTGAAGCAACAACCCTAGCTTTTGGTAGGCAGTGCTTGCTTGGAAGCGCCTCATAGTTTCCCTCAACAACAGAAAGGTGAACAAGTAATTTTTTTCGTAGAGAAATCAGACATCTCTCAGCAGCTTGTGTCACTCTTCGCCTACCATCGATTCATGTCATCGTACAAACGCTAAAAGGATTCCGTGTTCCATTCCTTTTTTTTTTTGGTGCTTTGCCGCGACATCGAGAAGACAACAAATTATGAAGCGCTGCTTTGTGATGCTGAAGATGGTCGTCTGCGAGAAGAAGATCCAGCTTCACGTCACCGGTAGGGAAGCGTTGCCGCCATAACGCAACGACGGCGCTTGGAGTGCTAGCAATTCGCACGATATCTTCGCACATTTCCCCAGACAGGAGCAGCACAATGGTCATCATAGTAATAGTGGTGCCTTGAAGTTCTCTGTCGTAGTGCTCATCGACAAGGCCGAGTGCTTGAAAGTACCCAGAAGGAATGCGGCTCTGCAATGATACGGACGCAGAGTCGCCGTCTGCCGCAAGATTTACGACTGCTGCACTGCACATCTTCGAACTTAGACCAAAATTTGAGAGAGAGTCACGAGGCAGGAACGAAGCGATGATTGCCAATGCAGTGCTTGGCACTGAAGAGACAGAGTACGCTCCAGGCTGTACGTGCAACCACACCAAATCCGGCGAAATCTTATGCGTACGAGGCGCAACTTCCACCACGTTGTTGCTGCGTGCTGCGACGACTCGTCGCAGTAACTTTGGAAATCCTCGTTGCCCTGCGGCAGTCACTTCTTGGTAGCGCAACTTGACAAGGCGTTGCACGGAGGCTTCCTGATCTACTTGCTGTGCGCTGCCTCC
>CYKH01002157.1:30708-41453 GCA_001460835.1 Bodo saltans | reverse complement strand
TACATTGTCGGGCTGCAAGTAGAAGCGGGTAGCCATCAAACCACTCCACTCCTTGAGCGCTATGTCTCTGCAGCATCGCTGCGATAGTTGCAGAGGAGGTGGTGTGTTCGTGATTGCTTAGGTGCCCATCAGCGTCCGATGTTACGTGTGGAGCGATAAATGAAGGGGGAATCTCGACATGGCCATGACGATCAAAGCTTGACGAAATGCTCTTGTGGTGGGCGGGAGGAAGTGGAGACGGTGATGTTTCCCTTGCTACCGTTGCTGGAGAATCTTCTGCAATGTGGGGAGAACGCTCTCGTCGAAGGCTGACGACGTAGCGTTGCAGCTTCCAATGCTGCCAGAGTTTCCGCAAGGTGCAAAACCGATAAAACGACGACGCTTTGAAACGAGGAACAACCCCAGCGCTACAAATACGACGCAAGAGTGATACTGTGTGCACCTGCGCTGCCATCCGCTCAAGGCGAGAATTTACAGTAGACCGGTACCACTGCCGAAACACCTTGCTTGACGTTCCATGTCTCTCAAACCGCTCTGCGCGTTGAGCAATTGCAGCACGGTGCCACCGAGAAAGGCAAGATTTTTTGATGTCAAAGTTCGACGCATCTGCGAGAGTAGCAAGCGGAATGAGATGCGTTGCAGTCGCAAGGGTCCTTGCAATCATTGACGAGACGATTACGTCACCATTTAAGGATTGCGCTGACGCAGCTGCTGGGAGCGATCTGCGAGGGGCTCTTAGTGCAACCAGGGCAGCAAGTTCACCATCGCGAGCAGCTTCGTCGAGCACATAGTCACTGGAAAAGCATGGTCTGGGATTAGGAAGGGGCTTCACCACAAAAACATCTGCAAACGCAGCTTCTGATGACTTATTTGTGTTGGTCATATTTTCTCGTATGTCGCAGTGCAAAAGAGCGCTACCTGCCAGCCAACCCACCGCAGAACTTGCAATGGATTTCGCTTCGTGCCGCTGTCTCAATGGCCTTGGCGCATCAAACCTCCCAGCAAAAATATTCTGTGACGGCGCCGGTGCTCTAGAAGCACTGGACAACAACTCTGGTCCTAAAGCGAACGCAAGTGGGCTTGAGCTTCGACTTTGCACTCTGGAAGCCGAGGTTGAAACGTTTAACGATATTGTGTCTGGTGATACTGAGCGACTCTTCCTGCTTGCCACTTTCTGATTGCTTTTGTGGGGTTCAACAAGGGGGGCTGCAGGTTGTCTTATGGTATCTGGAATAGTCCAGACCTCTTTTGAGGCAACATGATGTTCGACAATAACGTCGGTCGATGTTCCGCGATCTATTCGAAGCACGTTGTCTTGAGGAGTTTCCACCGATTGGTGGTCCTGTCGCAATGCGATTGTAACAGCGGCAGGCTGAGTGACAGCAACAGGCTGAGGTTGCAGAGGAGACTGCGGCATCGGACGAGGGCTTTTGGGAACCAATGTGGTAGGCTGAGCGCCCTTTGTAGAGCCGATGGTGTTCACTAGCCTTTCCGCTGGGGGAGTAACGCTTCGCGTTGCTTTTCGTTGAAGATACGCTTGCCGAGCGACTGACAAAGGCTTCGGCGGTGTTCTGTCTCGCGTCGCGCTGGAACCAACTGCCTTCCCCGCAAGGGCAAGGGTGGTATTACTGGTCGCTGCGCGAGGAGCTCCTAGAGGTCGTGTGTACTTTGCCACGATGTCTCTTCGCCGCTCAAGTGTCAGCGCTCGGCGTCGCGCATCAGCCTCTTGAGATGTAAGATGTGGTGGCATCAGCGCTGCTTTGCACTCCAAGAGAGCTTTTTCGTATGGAGTCATGTTAGATGCTTTCGATACGGAAGTGGCCGAATGCAGCAGCGTTCCACTGATAGGGACGTGATAAGTTGCGACAGGCGCATTCTCTTGAAACGAGTCGTCCGAAACAACGACGGTAACGTCAACCACAGACGTATCCTGCAACCGTCGAGATGTATTTGCCTCCGACGAGGGTCCCGATACTGTGTGTAGGCGTGAGGCAAGATACGACGATGAGTGTGGCGCACGGGATGAGGGAAGCACGAACGGAAGCTTCTCTGCGCATTGTGTTCCAAGTGGATACTTAGGATGCTGCATGTAGGGCTCTCCTTTATGGCTTCTTGCACTGAGGATGTAAGAGAAAGAATAAAATTTCTGAAAACTGAAAAGATAAAGGACTCTCTTTGTTGAGAACTTGTGAAGCGACTTTTTGTTGGGCAATCATCAATCAGTCGCAGGGCACGAAAGGTTGGATAAACACTGCAGCCCACGCGTCACGACTCGAGGATCATCGCCAAGGAACAGTAGCAATCTGTGCAGTACTTCTACTACACCAAGTCGTGTAAATTCTTTTACAAGTGTCGGATGAGCGGCGGTCATGTTGCACAACGTACAGCACCATGCTTCCACTACTTGAGGCTCGGAGTATGATGGCATCACCAGCTCAACTACGAGCCCACATTGTTCAGCAGTAGGGTGCACAGCATCACAGAGTGCTAGATTTGACAGCGTCATGAGAGCCAAATGAATCACGCGTCTTTCCAGCACAAATGACTTTGCAATCTTTAATACAAGATCGAAAAGCTCGATAGCAACGGAGCTCAAGACAACTCTGGACTCTGGAAAGCCTGAAAGGTTGCTCACCAAAGTGCACACATACAGCGCCATAGCGTGATCAATGGGCGCAAACAATCGCAACGGACCAATCCACTTGCGAATCATTCCATTCGAGACAATGTCAAGGCACTCTTTCAGCTGTAAGGCAGCATCGATAAGATGACGGAATAATCGATAGCTGTACATCAAATCGCTTTCCGTGACGCCTAGCAATGCGGCACGCCCTGCAGGAGACGCGTAGCCTGACGGCTGTGAGGAGGTGGTGGCTGCCGGCGCGCCGCCACCGAAGAGCGAGTTGGACGATGGAACCGGCGATGAGAGTGGATTGGTCGACGCAGAATGAAATGATGAGACAGACGCATCTCCCACAGACTGTGGGGATTTGAGCATCTGCGTTGTTGCGGCTGCTGCTTTGTCATCGTCTTCAACAGGTGGGAGGGCTTCCGCTGGACCTTCGAAGCTGGTCGTCGCGCTTATTGACTGAGCACCACAACCACCACCGCCGTTGGCAACTACGATGCTCTGTGGGAGTGTCACGCGGTCTTCTCCTATCTCCCCGCTGCCAAATGAGCTTAGCATCAACACCTGCTTCGCTTCACTGCGAATCATCTCAGTGTGGCTTTCATACATGCTATTGAGCACATCTTGCAGCATCGGCGCCAATAGCGTTGCTTTCGTGGGAAGTTTTCCGTTGCGGTCCATCAAAGCTTATAGCGGGAAGTTGAAGTAAAAAGGGTGGACGGAGGTGTTCAGTGTTGATGGTTGGACGATTCAATTCGTAGGTGGAAAATGTTCCTTAATATGTTTTTCTCTGTGGTGAAAAAAGGGCGAACAACCGTCCATAATTTGTTGCTCGATAAAATTTCACGAATGCCAATAATAGTTGTATTGAGCGACGCACACAAACTTCTTATTGTAAAGTGGGGGTTGCATTCACTCTTACAAACAACTAAAGAGCACACGACAGAAAAAATAGCACAAAGATGCCACGCACACGAGCGAGAGAGTGAAGAGCGCCATCGCGATGTTGGGCTGCTCAACTCATCCACACACTTTCAATAAAATGTACTTAGCCACGAACGCGCTCGCGAATACCATCGTATTCTTTGCAGACATCAGGCACACCACCACCACCGCCACCTTTCGACCGTTGACGGAGAGCTTCAGATTCGCACTTCCGCCCAAGGGAGTCTCGATATTTTCGTAACACCTCAATTTCCACTTTGCGAATATCTATGTATCCGCGATTTGCATAGTCATTCCATTGACGGGATACGTAATACGACACTGTCAAATCTCGGTAATGCGGATGGGACGTTGTGCGCTGAATTGTCATTTGTTCATCGTACTTGGGCGCTAAACTGAAGGCGGTGATGAAGTTTTGTTTGCTACGCTGGTGACCATACCCACTTTGGCTGCTGAAGCCGCTGCTGCTGGAGTCTGAAACATTGGTCTGCAACATCATGGCCAAGAGGATAAATAAGAGTACAGGAACAAGCATAAACATATTGAGGTTGACTTCCTGGAACTGGGCCTCATGACCATTAGCGCCTGGACGCCGTTGTTGAGGTCGTTGAAAGTTGAAAAAGAATTCTTCAAAAGGATGCTGGAACTGTGGGTGGCCTTGACGGCGCTGCTGGTAAGGGTTCTGACCACCGTCGCCACCTCCACTTTCGTGCCGCTGAACGCCATCAGCCCCGTGCCTATCGTACACTGCGCGTTTCTTAGGGTCCTTCAGCGTTTCATGCGCTGCGCCGACCAACTGAAAGGCCTCACTAGCTCGTGGGTGTGTGCATTTATCGGGATGACATACCATCGCTTTTAGCTTGTAAGCACGCTTAATTTCTTCGACAGTTGCATCGCGGCTAACGGCGAGGACTTTGTAGTAGTCCCTCCTCTGAAGAAGAATTGCTTCACATGCATCAGCCATCGTTGCTTGAGTTACCGTTTATCGAGAAAAGAGTTTAGTACAAGTGCGTCGTGCTAAGTCTCACGTCCCTCCAGCTCTACTCACTTCAAAAATAATTTACAGCAAACCAAACCAAAAGACATCATCGGCTCACAGCGATCTCACAAACAATTTTCTCAGAAAATGGAACGAGAATTTGACGCTTGAACAGGTCAGTGACAACAACAACAACAACAACAATAACAGCTACGAGCGCCATTCGCACACCATCGCCCACACACCCTTCGGTCGTCCCATTCTCACACCAGACCCTTCCTTCAAAGGCAGTACTACTCGAGGACCTAAAATGAGAGGGTGGTTCAAAATTGCAATCTACCCCACAAAAATAGTTGCTGATGACCGAAGGCATCAACAACGAAAAAATAGAAAAGCACGACACAAAGACACAAAATAAATAAATGAAACGAGACCCATCGAGTACGTACCTATCTGGCTCAGATCCGTCAAATCGGCATTTCCACATAACCTTGTTGCAGATTTATTGCGATGATGATTTCCATCCTTTGTTGTCTCTCAAGCAAAGCTCGAGGCGGGAAATTGAGGGCGTGCAATAATCAGCGCGATTGCTCTTGTCATCAAGGCAAGCGTGAACTGTTCGGCTAAGGTCAACACACGGGTGAATCGTCGTGTTCACGACGCGCTTCTCTCCTGGGACATTAGCACCAAAGAACGGTGAAAGCAATGAGTCTTCACTACTATGTAAGACTGAAGTGCCTTTATTCATCGTCACACCTCCATGTGCTACGCGATCGGCCATTGGTTTAATTTTGTGCTCGTTTTCTTACTCGAATGAAAACCATTGATAAAAAATATTGGTTTGCAATCAATAGTATTGGAGAGATAAAATCTGTGATTGGGTTTCTCTCTTCGCCAATACATTTACATGTGCGTAATTTGAATTTGCAGCGCTAATCGTCTTCTTCAAATTCATCGTCATACCCAGCACCACTGGCCGCTGGTGGTGTTGATGCGGGTGCCTCGGAACCGTTTGGCTCTGCAGATTCTACGGGTTGAGCCTCTGATGTTTCCGCAGCCTCACGATCCTGCGGTGGTAGAGGGGATGAGTCCTCAGGGGCAGATCGTGCACTGTTGAGACGCGGCGTCGCGGCGGATGACGAACCAACCGATGGGCTGCGACTGGAGGCCGGGCTATCCGATCTTGTTGGTGTCCTGGGCGACGCCACTGTTGCAGGAGCCGTACATTGTTCTGCAAGATGTGGCGAGACTTGCTTCTCGACGCGGAGAGAGGATTTCACTGCTGTTGTAGGACCAGTACTTGGTGCCCTTCGCGCAGGCGAAGGATTGCTGCTGCTACTTTCAAGTGCGTCGTGCTCCGCGCGTTGGAGTGCTGTTTGCATCCACTCACGCAATGGACCCTCCCAATTTGGATCTGACACTAAAATACCGGTGGCACAGTTGGGAACAATATCTGGTGTGCTCAAGAGAGTCACAAATTGGCGCTTGTTTGCTAATGCAAGCAACTCTCGCATGACGCGAACTTGAAGGCCATGCTCAGCAAATAGCAAGCTTTCAGCAGCGCGCAGTCTTGCCGTTTGATCAACGTCGTTGGGCGGTATCTGCGATGCGGGAGTACGATGCTGCGTCTTTCGAGGGCTTTTTGACGGAGATCTCACCGGTGAGAGTTTACCGCTGCGGCCGTCAATCGAATCGCCTTTACCTTTCTTGTCGTGAAACATCTTCAGCGCAGAGATATTCGAGCAAAGTGGAAACTGCGCAACGCGAAGTGGAAGAATTGTCTTCAACTGACAACTATCGAGAAACTCACAGTCTTCAACAATCTTACGCAAATAGTTCCTTCCTTTGTATTGGAATGGATATGGTCGAGTAAGGCCATTTCTCCACGCGAAAACTCCTTCAATAATTGCTAACGTAATCTGTTGATGCCGATAGAGCTGCTGGAGGACAGAGGTTTGGGCATCTAGTGTTGTGATGTTTCGACGTCCAAATGCATCCGCGGTGGCTAAAATAGTCTGCATGATAGATTCACGTTCTTGAATCGCTTTAAGGATTCGGAGGGTTGCAAGCTTATGAGACTCAAGTTTTTCTACGATGTCTTTCAAGCTGTCGAGCCGCTGCGGTGACTTTTGCTTGAGAAAGTATTTCGTAAACAGTTGAGCATCTAGCTGGGGGAGATGAACGTCACTTACTAACGCATGAAAACGCTTCTCAGCGATGCGATACTCTTCAGCAACACGGGGGTCTAAAAGGTGGTCATTCGCTTCCGTTGAAGACATAGTTCCTTAAAAAGAAGGTACCTACAGAGCAGTCTGTAATGATGCTACTATCATCAACCAAAAAGCACACGCAGCCGATTTTGAGAGAAACAGCAGCAATAAAGAAGAAGTTTGAACAACAAATGGATTGTTGTCTCGATACGATATCACAAAGAAAAGAAAAACGAGGGAACGCATCATCTTTCAGAGTTTGCTCGCGGGCTTGTTGGCTTCCTTCTTAGAAGCCTTTCGAATCTCCATGAACTTTTTGGCAAACCGGTCCATTGGCTCGCCAGACGCAAACTGTTTGATGAGCTGAACAGTTTCCTTTTCATTTTGAGCAATGATTCTCTCGCGGTAAGTGTCTTGAATCAATGCTTTCGAGGCCAGCAGTGAACTTGGAGCGCTCGCGCTGCAACCGGCCGCAACGGCCGCAACGACATCTTGATGAAACGTTGCTTGCGGAAAGATACGACTTGCAATGCCTGCTGCAACCATTTCAGGTGCAGAGAGTGTTCGTCCAGTGATCAGTAGATCGTTGGCAAGCGCGCGCCCCACCGTGCGTTGAAGCGTAAAACTGGCACACCCCTCTGGGGCTAGTCCAAGGTGAAGCAATGGCACTTGATACGTAGCTGTATCGGACACAAACACGAGGTCATACAGACCAAGCTGAGCAGCTGGGTAGCCAATCACAGGTCCGTTGACCGCAGCAACGAGAACCTTTGGGAATGCAATCATCGCCGCGGTTAAGGCCACTGGGTACTTCCGGAAACTCGGTTCCAGCTCATCCAGCCCTTCGCCTTTCATGACTCTCTCAGCCGCCTCGGAAACATCGGCGCCGGTGCTAAAGAATTTCCCTTTGCCGGTGATGATGACGACTTCAACTTCATCATCGGTGGCAGCACTAGTCAAAGCATTTGCGATCGTGCCGTACATTTCAAGTCGAATCGCATTTCCCTGTGCTGCTCGATTGAAAGTGATAGTTAGTATGCCATCTTTCTTGTCGATAAGAATGTGGTCGTTTGAAGGTGCAGCCATGAGTTCCTAAAAAAATGAAGTCTTGTGTCCGATATGTAAACTGGGTCAGTGCAAGCAGGGAAGCGTGCCAATTTCAAATGCACCAAAGAAAAAAAAACTAACACATTTACACACACGCAGAGAGCATTCCGCTTTTCAGTACAAATTTCCGATTCGAGGAAAATAACACGTCTAAGTCTGATCAACACGGATCACAAGGGTCACACATACGTCCTGTTGTACATGTGATCATTGACGACGTTACTTGGCAGCAGCGTCCTTAAGCGAAAGGTAGGCTGTGTAGTTCCCTAGAACTTCTCCTGAACTCCGGCCTGTGCAGCGCCGCGAATGCTCTTGCAGCTCGTGAATGTTGAACTTACGCTTACAAATGGTGCAGTCCACCAACGACTTCCCGATACATTGTGTGCACTCCATCCCATAATCCTCAAGGACATCATCGCTGCAGTTGAGAGGAGGAAGAGGGGTCTGTGGTACGAACTCAGCGAACCTAAAGTGGTTCAGGAATTTCTTCCTCATCAAGCTTTCCGTTGTCAGCTTGCAGCTCACCAGGTGCTTGGAGAACTCCTCATGGAGAATGTCTTTGGCACAGTAGTAGCACGGCAGATACCTCTCGTGCAGAGACAGGGCAGCTCTGAACAGTGTTGTGGCTAATCGGCGGCTATCGTCAATGTTGGTGCTGGTGGCGCGAGATTGTGCACGAGAATCTGACTCTGAGAGTTGATAACCGTCGGTGAGAGGATCCTTCACGCTTATCATGGAGATTGAATACGGCGACGCGGCATCAGCAAAATTGGATCGGGGGAGTGGGGCATTTCCGTTGGGTGATACCGACCTGCTTTCTCGCCGACTATTGGTATGACTTCCGCCCAACGCGAGCTGCAGCAACTGAGGATTGTCGTTCGTAAGAATGATTTCACCGTTGATGGATGCTCGAACTGATGTGATCAAATTGCGATATTCACTCAACACGCAGCGACGGCGATGATACTCTTGCAGCTGTGTGGAAAGAGTTACATCTTGACGAAGAATACCAATAGGAGCTTGAATTGATTCTTTGTGCGATGCCCCCATAAACCGGAGGTTATCAACGATACCAGTCGAAGCAGACGTAGAGATGTCGAGCATTGTGTTTGTAGTGTGACGGTTCTTCGCTGATGAAGGCAACGCGAAAACAAAGGTTCACTAAGCTGTGCTTTGCACAAACATTGGTAAACGCATTCAAAATGTGATAAATTGATAGTGTTACGACACGTCAGCGGGAAACTCTCTTTGGTCAACATTCACGGCACAACAAAATACAAAGAGGGGACAAAGGAAAAACAAAAGAAACAAAAAAAAAAAACAGAAGGAAAACACACACAAAAAAAATGTAGCGGATGGGCTTGGATGTCCAAGCATCTGCTATCCCCCGAAGTACCTGCCATCTACAGGAAAGTGAAAACAAAATCGACCCAAAAACGGACTTACCAAACACTCCTCACGCCCCCCAATTTCAACTTCTAGTTTATTTGGGGTACTTCACAAACGATGGCACAGTCTCATCCGCTACAGTGGTACCGCGAATTCGGCTCCAGTCGTAGCCTACAGCCGATGAAGCACCGGGCATACGTGATCCGCGTTCCTCAGCACGAATTGCTGCAGTATCGTTGTAAGCGGTCGTTGCGAAGAACTCCGGGCTACCCTCTGGTCCATCGCTGTAGAAGAAGCTCCCGTAGTAAAGAAACACGTACGTCAGATGCAACAACACGAGGAACCAGACAGGTTTGCGATAGAATTCTGAGAGATCCCAGTCACCAAAACGATCAGACTTTTCACCAGCACCTGCGTACATGGGATTATGTGCGGTCCAACGATGAATCTTTGCATCGTCGTACCACATGACATCTGGGTGGGTCCAGTGGTCGTACACGAGGGCACCATCGGGATGGAACATAGGGTTGGCTAACGTGTACGTGCTCCACGGCGATGAATTGTTGTACCTCATGTAGTGATAGCAAGTGAAATCACGCATGTACTTCTGGGACTCACGAACCATCATATCGCACGCCGCTGGATCAGTCACGTAGCGGTACTTTTCGAAGCGATTTCGGACGACTTTGTATCCTAAATTGAACTTGTGCGCATTCTTTTGCACCAAGTACGCCTGGAGTTCCTTCAGTGCCCACCGGTAGAGGCGGCACACACGTTGCTTGTGGGTGAGGCGAGGATCATCGATAATGGGATCGATGTGCCGAACGCTACCGGCAATATCAATCCAGGCATCTAATTTTGTCTCGTATTTTGGGTTATCAAGAATACGCCACCCTTCGTAATTTTGGAGGAGAGGCTCGTGAAGGTGCCATTCGTGGTACTCAACGAGGCCACCGCCTAGGAACGGCAAGGTTCGTCGCATCATTCTAACTGACTTACACTAGAAACAACTTGACTTGACTTCACTCTCGTTTCTGGTTACGCTTCTTTGTTGTTACGTTATGAGTGAATCGAAGAAGAACATACAAGGGTTTGAATGATCGAAGAGACAAATAATTCCATACAGTCTATCTTTGAATAAAATCACGCTACTCATTCACAACACACAACTTTCCAATGCCTCGCTTCAAAAACTCCTTCTTTCCATTTCATTTCGGTGTCGGGCTTTTTCTTGTCATTCAACGGGGGGCAGCACGAACAAACATGCATGTGAAGCGTCGGAAATCGGCGGCGGTAAAGTTACTCTCGTGTCAATACGATGGAACAACCAGTGCACTTGAAGAGGGATAACCACAAAAACAAAAACAAAAAGCAAGTGCTGAACTGTGAAGTCGAGCGTTGCTTCATTCAAATCCCCAAGTAAACAAATCAGAAAGTTCTCAAGGTGATGAGCAGAGAACAAACCAAAAAAAAAAAAAAAAAGCGA
>CYKH01002157.1:14125-30408 GCA_001460835.1 Bodo saltans | reverse complement strand
AAAAAAAAAAAAAAAAAAAAAAAAAAAAAGCGAGCAGACCGAAACAAACAAAAAACAAAACGAAATGCACTCAACGGAAAGACCCCAGCGATGCTCGTCCGCACCGCACCAAGAGTACTGCACCAAGTCCAAGCCAAACGAAGGAAAACTTCCTGTCGTCCTGCGCGCGCAGCCACACATGTTTGCTAATTCTTGAGATGTTGACTGATATTCAAAGTTGTCGTCCACCTTACAACAAAACAGTTTACCACCTAGTCATCTCATTGTATTCTTGTCCAGTTGCTCGTTTCCAGTGGCGTTCTGCCCAATGCCAATCAACTACCTCGAAATACTTTGACATGTATGCAGCACGGTCATTCTCGTAGTCAATGTAGTACGTGTGCTCCCACACGTCAGCGCAGAGTAGAGGAATGGTCGTATTGTTTGCAATAGGGGTGCCGGCATTACGATACGACACAATATCGAACTTCTTCACGCTGGTGTCGTACACCCAGTACACCCACCCAGAGCCAAACAGTCCTAGTGCTGCCTCATTGAACTTCTTCTTGAAGTCTTCAATAGAGCCGTACTGTGCCTCAACTGCAGTCAGCAGATCAGGTGGAATAGTGCTACCAAAGGGTTGAAGGCACTTCCAGAAAAAGCAGTGGTTGTAGTGCTGTGCGGCATTGTTAAACACGCCCTGTTGGGTGGGATCAGAATGTGTTTTGGCGATGATCTCATCAAGCGTGTGGCCGTAGAGGGGTGTTCCCTCAATCAACTTATTGAGCTTCTCTACATAGGCGCGGTGGTGACGGCTGTAGTGAACTCGAATTTGATACGAGGAAAACAGCGGCATACATCCTTTGTACCAAGGGAAATCTAGAGCGGGCAGGAAAAAGAATCCCTGATTTCGCACGTATGATTCCGCACGACGGGAGTACTCATCGAGACGCCAGAAGGTATCACGGAAGTGCTTTGGGGTATTATCAGGCACACGACCAGAGCGGTTTCGGAACTCTTGATACTCTTGGTCAAAATTGAAGCGGTCAAGATGCACATCGGACTTTGGTGTAAAGTTGATCAGACTAAAGCGTGTTTGAGCTACGATTGCTCCTGCAACAGCAGCGGATGTTGTGATTGGGCTTGCTCGGCGGAGCATTTAAATGATCCCTTTTCTAATTCTCACAATAATAATAAAGGCTGCAACAACTGTTGCGATCAAAGTGGAATCATACAATAAATGAGACGGTGAGAAAACGCTCTCTCTCTTTCGTAAATAGTGTACACGTACGTATCGCATTTGTTTTGTTGTTGGAGCTTTCAGCGCTGAGCGCCGTTTGAAGTTGAAGAGTTAAACACAACTTTGCCGCTGCTCGCAAACACGGTTCCTCCGGTGGTGTTGCCGAAAGACGCATCCTGCTGAAGGGTCAACTCATGCTTAAGCGAAATTGCCTGGGACTTGTACTCAGTGAGGAGTTGTGTTCCAGATGAAATTTGATGCTCAAGCATTCTATTCAATCGTTCCAGTTGCTCCTTATCACGCTTCGCATCAAGGAGAACATGCTTCAATCGCGTCGTAGACGAGTGATATTTTGACACTTCATCCTGGAGTTGAACAGTTTGCGATAATTGTTTGAGTGTCTGCCGCCGAGCGTCGACTTTTTGCATCAATGACACTAATAGCTGATAGTCGTCCGAGGCTCCACTTCTCTTCTTTTCAAGCTCTCTGCTTGCATAACTTTGTTCGCGCTTTTTTTCTAAGCGCTGCTTCAGTTCATTCAATGTTCGCTGAAGATCTGTGACTTGCTGCTCCACTTCAGCTTTTTGCTTACTTGCGACGACAACGTCGGACTCCAACTCTGCCAAGAGCATGCGCTTCGCATCAACTTGCTGTTGGACGCGATGCATTTCTTCTTGTGCTTGGCCCAATTTCAATTCCGATGCTCTTGTTGCCTGCTTTAGTGTTTCAGCAGTCGCTTGCTCTCTCAGCAAGTCCGATCGGAGCTCGTGAGCTTTAGCAACAAGATTCTCGTGCCGAGATTTCATTGCATCACGGTGCGCTGTTTCATGCTCTTTTGCGGCTTCCATTTTCGAAACTTTTGTTTGCAGCGAATTCAGCTCGTCGAATCGTTCTTTCCGACGCAGTAATGCTTCGCGGACGACAGAGTCAACGCCAATCTTCTGGTCCATAAGTTGCTTTTTCAGTTCTTCGATGGCCGCAGATTCAGCTTCAACAGGACCTTGGAGCATTGCAATCTCGTTTTCCAGCTTTACCTTTTGCCGCTCCAATGCTGCAAGTTGAGTGTTTAACTGAGACTCTTCTTCTTGTCGTCGGCGTGCCTTTTCGAGTCTTTCTTCGCGTAAGTCTTTCAGCGAAGGGCCTGAAGTCATAGCACGCGATGCTGTTGCTGCAGCTTGATCTTGGGCCTCAAGCTCTTTTGCGAGATTCCATACAGTTTTTTTCGTTGTGGTGTTGGCGTAGAATTTCTTGCCTGTTGGTGCAATTTTTTCTTTCCACACGCCTGATCGAAGTGCCTCGGCAACACGTTCTTCAATTGACGACGACATGTTGAGCAAGTGCTATAGAAGTCTTGGCAGAAGAAAAGGGTAACACACCAGCAAAATGTTGAGGTGTGGCTGACAGTAATGAGCATACAGTAGCAGAGAGAGTCAATCGACTTCTGAAGTGCAAAATCAGTTGTTAAACGTATGTCATTAATTGTGTTACTGAAAGGCACTAGGCTTTGCAAGCTGGGCACCAGCTTCGTTCTTCAGCATCAACTTTTGTTTTGTAAACTCGTACATGACAACTGCACCAGTAACGTGCACGTTGAGAGATCGAATCAAACCGTACTGCGGAATCTCAACGCAAACGTCCAGGTAGGGCAAGTACTCCGCCGGAATGCCTTGGCCTTCGCTTCCGAGCACCATGACTACACGATCAGGGAATGCGTAGCTTGCCATTGAGACGCTATTTGCAGTTTGCTCCACGCCAAGAATGACGTATCCCTCTAAGCGCATGCGTTCAAGATACGCAATCAAGTTCATGGGATGAACCTCTTCCCAAGGCATCCAAAGCTCAGCGCTGCGTGCAGTCGCAACGAAGTGAGGATGCTCGAACACCTTCTTATCCGGGACAATCACCTTTTCGACGGCAAAGATCTCGCCGCATCGACAGAGACCGGCGATATTGACGGGATTCTCGAGTAGCGTACCCACCACGACAAGGGATTGACGTTCGTTGCCACCTAGGGCACGTGGGTGGAGTTCGTTGTACACTTCGCTATTCCACCACGACGTCACTTTACGCTGAAGGTTGTCCGATGCAGACGTATTCTCAAGCTCTAGCTGCACATCGTCGATGGTGATGGTCTCCATGGCCTCTGTTGTGTAATCAATGTATAGGTCCGAAGGGCCTGTCACGTGTGGTACAAGGGTAAAGGCACCTGGGCCCAACTCAGCTACCGAAACAGCTGAAGAATTGGCGGTGTTGCAGGGACCGAGCGTAGATTTCCAAGCGTACGAGTCAAGACAGAATGTACGGATCATTTCACATCGAAGGAACTCCATTGGTGTGACGGCGCCAAGGATGGACATCAGCTCTGCCTGTAGGAACCGAACACGGTCAAATGAAAGTGCAGGAATACTTTCCTTAAGCCACATGTGAGCCTCCTTACGCTGCATACAAAACAGCTGGCGGCTATCGAGTGATGCCGATGGGTTAAAGAGCACCATTTCTTCATGCTTCACTCGGAATTTTTGGTTCTCGGGTGCCGTGCCAATGTAATGACAGATTGCTTCTACTTCAGGTGTTGGTACCCAAGACTTGTCATGCAGCTTTTTCATCTCCACAATGCGATAGACACCGATGTGACTGATGATACGAAGAAGGTGCTGATTCGACCCGCACAGACGGACCATCCGAGGAAACAGCGAGCCAAACACTTCATCTTGCAGTTTGCTTCGAGTGGTGGTCGGTGCCCCCGGCGTGGCAGTTTCATTGACGAAGAGAAGGTGCACAGCAACCATGGCATAGCTTCCACAAATCTGAGGACGGAGAGTGTAATCATCGAGGTTTTTAGCAAGGAGCTGGTAAAGCTGTGGGTTGCGTTGAAGGGCACCAATGAGGTACAGCTCCATAAATCTTCTCACGCTGCCCATGTTGTTGATTGGGATTGCCTTCTTCATAATCAGTCCGATAAATGCTCTCCAGTCTTCGCGTGGATCTAGCGTTGGTAGCAGGCCACACAGGAGCTGCCAAAGGCGAATGCGCGACCGGTGCCCTTTGGAGTTCGGCATGCACGGCTCATGCGATACTACTTTGTTTGCCCAGTTCCACTTAAGGAGGTCTGTGCTGGTTTCCAATGCCCGCTGTGAAGACATTTGACACGCCTTCAGAATGACGGAAATCGCCAAAGCCCGCGCGAGGGCACTTAGTCGAACACTGGGAGGGAACCTCGTCCGCAGGTCCTCTTCAGTACCTTCGCTCATTGCGCACATGGTCGCAAAGGCTGGCTCGGTGACTGCAAGGCAGCCCTCCAGCTCATCTTCGTCCCTCCCAGAGTTGTAGATCACGGCAATGTGAAGTATCACGTCACGATAGATAGGCCACCATTGCTCAATATTCGACAAGACCTTCGTGCAGATCATCGACGCAGCAAAGAAGACAATACGCTCTGATTCCGTTTCATCGTTTAAGAGAGTCATCACTGTATCAATCACAAACGTGTGGTCCTCGCAAAATGCGAGGCTGTACACGGCCAAACACGAGCAGCGGAAGTATTCACGTCGTTGCGTATCATCGAGTCGGTTTAGGAGGTTGCTGATCAACCTCTCTGGTTCTGGAAGGACCTCAGCGCTCTCTCTGACAAAAACGGACACCTTCCCCACGGCCATGACACACCACGACACAATATCAAAAAGACTGGAGAGGTTAGATGTGCTGCACGCGTCCATTTGATCCGTGCCAAAGTCAAGTCCTTCGTTGATGAGTTGAATGAGCGCAGGCAGCTGCGTACTTCGTGCCTCCGCGGTTTCATACAGCTCCTCTGCGAGAAGATTGCTCGATGAAAGGAGGAGTGCGTAAATGGTGTTGTACAGGGCACGGAAATATTGAGCCGTGATAGTCCCCCAGCTCAACCCAGAAAGGCTTGTCGGTGTATCCGAAGCGTTAAGATGCAGTCGGAAGCACTTATGAGCAAGAAGTGTTTGCAGAATGTGCAACCGTTGATCTAACGGGACGAGAGTGGCCAAAGTCTTCGTGATGCTCTCAAGCCCAGCAGATGCAAATCCACTGGTGATCGCTTGAAGTGCGCGCGCTGCGGAGCGTGATAAAATGATGTTGCCACAGTGGCCGATACCAGCTAGTGATGATTCTTTTGGCCGCTGTGAGAGCTTGACAAGGATTGTCACAAACTGTTGAATGACTTCATCAAGCTTCAGCGTGTTCACAATGTCTTGCCGACCCAGTGAGGCTTGAATGCGCAAGATAAGGGAGATCGTCGTGCTCATGGCAGATGTTGCTGCGTCCCAGTGAGTTGTGCGAAGGGCTTCCCACGGGCTTTCAATGCCACTGAAATCGTTCGGCGATACCACAGAGCTCAACACCTGCTCCGCTCGATCGATGCTGCGCTGCGCGTAGGCGACGATACCACTGAATGCCTGACTGAGAGAGTCAATGTCAGTGGACGACATCAAGCGGGAAGAGTAGGATTCGCTCTTTGCAACTTCTGTGAGAGACTGGCATAGTGTGCAGTACTGACGAGCTGAGATGTACGACCTGCTGCTGGAGCTGGCAAGCTCACTGATAATGCGACGCCATAAAGAAAAGAAGACATCGTCGGAGTGCGACGAGATGTAGGCGACAATCTCCTTCACGATTGTCTCGTCAAAGTGCTCACTTTCATCGGATGTCGATGGTGATGCCAATGCTGAATTTGTGAGTGCGGCTTCGTAATCTCCAACAACAGTATCGACACGAACAAGCTCCTTCGTCATAGTACTGGAATGTTTCGCCAGCAGTGGCAGTGGAGAGAATCGCGTGATGTACGATGCAGCGACGTTGGGAGGGAGAGCAGACCCAACGCTCCCAATAGAATCGGTAGAGTCGATGGTGACAACAGACTTACCTCCAGTCACACCACTGACGGAGCACAGCGCTACAAGCTTACGGAACGAGGGTGCAATATCATCGATGGCAGTGATGGGAGTATCCAAGACGGTGCTCACATAGGCGCCTAAGTTCAGCAGCAGGTCAAGCATGATCGCGTTGAGTCGAACTTCGAGCCAAAATTGATGACGGTCGTGAATCTGGTCTCTGATAAAGGACTGCAGGACGTGGACAAGCTCTTGCGAGAGCAATGAGCATTTACTGCTCGTCGGCTCCTTACTGGCGGCAGGTAATGTCAAGTTCTTGACAACGAACCACAACACGCGCACGCAAATGGATACAGTAAAACGTGCTGTTTTGATGTCCACTGTCTTGAGGATTGTGACGAGTGCGCGTAGTCGCGAGTTGTCATCGATGCAAACCTCGTTGAAGTATCGACTATAGAACTGCTGCATTTGCTCAGCGAGAGGAAGAACTTTCGGCAGCGTGTGGTCCTCGCGACCATCAAACACCTTGCACTCTAAGAAGGTTCCAGGCAGCAGCACGCGGTCAATGTCAGTTGCCAGGCGTCCATCGGAGGCAGCTGGAAACACAATTTCCGCGAGAAATCGTTGGCTCAGCAATTGAACCCAAGAGGTGGGGAATGTCCAAAGTTTTCGCAGGATCAATTTACGAACTCCAAGGTTAGGATGAAGAACAGCTTTCGTCATAAGGAGTTCTAACCACACTGGCGAGAAACGAGCTTTTGTATCTTCCCCATCAGTAGATGCTACTGCTGGATTTGCAGTTGCAGCTGCAGCAGCGAACAAATCATCCAGCTTTGCGAGTGCAGGCGCATTGATGTGCACGCCGTATTCATTCAACGTCTCCAGCACGAGGAAGTATTGAGTCCAGAGTGACTCTGTTTGACCAGCGTTGGTCCAGAAAAAGAAATCGTGAAAGCGATCGTGGCCGGCAGGAAGTGGATGAGCGACGGTCATGGCCACAATACGTTTCAAGAGATATGTGACTTGCAGCTGCATTGTGGTTTTCTTGCCGGCAGCATCGTCGTTGGTTTCCAAAGCAGCAGATAGTGCGTCGCGCAGGCCATTCCAAAGCAAAGGTGATTTGCGGTAGTCCTTCGGCGTTCCTGCAACGGTGGAGGAAAACAAGAAATCAAACAGTGCTGCGGTCAAGACGGTAAGCTCAGCTAGCAGTTTCTGATCGTAAAGCGTTCTTAACAGTGCGTGCATGCGCTCGATAAAGGTTGTGTTGGATTGAAGCCGGGCGACGAGTGGGATTAACAAACGACGAGTTACGACGGGAGTGACAGAAGTGTCTGCTTGAGATCGTGCAAGAAACGAAAAACACGCATCAATAACGCGAGTAGTGAACCCTTCGGATCGAGGACACTGCGAGGACGATGAGTTCTGATGCTGCAGAGCGATCAACGCGGCCACTGGAGTCAATATTTCTGTAGCGTTTGATAGAAGCAACTCAACACCATCACCGCCGACACTGAGAGACGCAACTGCGTCAATACACAGCTGTTCTCCCAGCCCAAGCTCCATGAAAAGCCCTGCAGAAACGTGAGCAGCGGCGGTGACGACTTGAGCTGGGAATGGTGGATTCGCGAAAAATATAGCTCGACTAAACGCGTCCCACGCAGGGAGAACCCGCAAGCGTTGTTCATCGTTGCACAAACTGTGCAGGCGACGGAAGACAGCTGAGACAACAACAACAAACACGTCGTCTAGCGTGACGGGACTGTTAGGGCTAAGAGATGCAATGACATCGACGATGATGCTCTCAATTTCTGTCGTTGGGGCGCTGGCTGAGATCATTGCCTCAGCGCAGTCAGTTGCGATGCTCAGCATTGTGGGCACTGAAGGCGCTGTTGTGCCTCGTTGTGCGGTGACAAGCATTTTCCTCACCAAACATACAACTGCATGGCAAGTCATTATTGTTATACTTGTGTGGCTTTTACTGTTAACCTTTTCTCTTTCTCTTGTTGTCAATCAAGATAAACAGGGACAGATTGTGACAAATGAAGAAAAATAAAAAGAAGAAATAGTCCATGGTGGATCACGAAGAGCTGTTGCGATTTCCCCTCAACTCAAAAAACGGGGACTAGGGCTTCTTCCCATATCTGGAGAGCACATCCATAAATGCAGCTCGGCAAGAATCTCCATGATCGTCGTCACTGGAGTTTTGAGTTCGATGCCTCGAAACATCAAATTGAGCCATAATCTCCTGTGCAGCGGAGGATGACGTATGTGGTGCACGTATGGAGGTTTCTATGTTGGGGGTGGTGCCAATTGCCATCATTGGTGGTGGCGGCGTTGTGTCAGAGCTTCGCGTTGCTTCCGAAGCTTCTGCCATGCTCGAAGTCAGCTTGCATATCCATTCATGCTCCTCGTTTTGATCGTCGAGCGGTGGTGATGAGGATGAACTTGTGTGAGACATCTTCGACGCCATGGCAAACGTCAGGGGTTGTTGGGTTTCACTTCTGGTAGGCTTCTGTTGTTGTTGGTTGTTTGGAAGTGTTGTGGTAGCAGCGGCGCAAATTGCCTTCAGTTCTTCAATCGACATTCGTTCCACTGCGTCCACTGCATCTGGTGCTACTACAGCTGGTGCTGCTGGTAGTGACGGTGCAACTGCAGTGACGTCTTTCACCTCAATGGAGGTGAACTGGTTGATGTCAAATTCGACTTCGTTAGGGCCATCGATCGAGGGTGCCATATCAAGGTGCAGCACGTTGACTGTCTCCATTCTTCTTGATTGTCTTTTTGCTTTCTCTTTTGTCTCAACACAAGGATATGCAAAATACGGATCGAGGAGATTCAAACGCGACAAACTGAAGCGTCAATGGTCTCCCAAAAATCGAAGGAAATGTACGTTCGTATTAAAGGGAGGTTGAAAAGAACAAAAACAAGACGCGACAACACGCGACTGAAATCAAACAAACCACACACACACACAAACATAATAAAGAACTTTCTTGCGCTTACGCAACTCCCGATATGTCGATAATAGAAGCTACCGTGCCAACTACAAAAGACACGAGTCCGCCGATAAGCAGAGCCCACGTCGCCACATACTTGGAAGTGCCAACTGTTTCTTTCCCCCAGTTTTCTGTCGACTTCATTGAAAACCAAGCAGGAAGCGCGAACCCAACTAGTCCACCGATAAGGCTACCGAGAAACCCAAAAACAATGTTGATTTTTGGAATTAGCAACCCTAAAACAAGTGCACACACGGACATCCCCGCACAGATAACCACACGCGTTCTTGTAGGAACGAGGTGATATTCACCCATATTAAACGCGTAGAAAATTGCATCGCGAGCGGGCTGGATGCAAAGGGAAAATCCTACACATAATTTAAACGCAATTCCGATGAAAGAAATCGCAACGAGCACATCATTTCGCGGGTTGTAGTTCTTGAGAATGGCATCTTGCGTTTGATCGACGAAGTCGAAGTAGCCAAAGAACCCAGCAATCACGTAAAGAATGCAGCAGATGGACATGCTAATGGAAACGTCATTCGTCATTTTCTTGACGGAGCGGGGATGCATCTCGAAATAAACTTCAAAGCAGTTGATCTGGCACATAAACGCAAACATAAAAAGCGCCAATCCATCAATCGCCTTTGCACCTCCCCGAAACGACTGGAGCTGATCGAGATGCTCTTCGGTAAATCCGTACCGGGCAGAATGGTACACCATCACAATCACGAAGAACCCAATCAGCGACACAGCAACGAGTGAGAAGTATCGTAGAGAGTTGATTTCCTTTGGAAGCGACAACGGGAGCATCACACATGCCCAAATGATCATTGTGACGACGCGCACTCCCCAGTCATCGTGCCAAAAGCCCGTCCCTTGGCCTTTGAGGAACGGAAGAATGACATCGCCGAGAGCAATCACGTAGGCGACGCAGGTGCCGAAGCAAAAGAACCACATGAGAAAGGCGACAATGTACTCGGACCGCCTACCAATGAGATTGCGAGCCATTTCTTCGTACGATCGCATTTGCGTTCGCTCTCCAGCATCGATGAGAAGGTGAATGGCGAACACAGTCGCAGCGGTAATGAGCACAAGTGCGACGCACGCCACGAAAATCCCACTGCTAAAAAACGCATAGGGTAATGAAATAATACTCGCACCAAGTGTGCAGCTCGCTAAGTTCACCATTCCGGATAATGACCCACCATGCGGAACGACACGTTGTAAGAATGCGCTGCACGCGTTGCTAGGAGGATCTTTTCGTTGGGGGTGCGGCGCTTCTTCTAAGTAGTCCATGTTATTCACGGAGGTGGTGTGGTGCGCAGCACTGGAAGGAGGTGAGGCGCTTCGTGCATAGCTACCATCGTTGTGAAAAGGATCTGATCCAATCAAGGACTCATTCATCAGAGGAGAGTTAGTTGTTATGAGGGGGGTTCCTTGGGCTTTGGGTGTTTGCATGCAGGGAGATTTGTGAATTTCCCCTGAGAGTGTAAATCAATCAACAATGAAATCAACCATATAATTGTTTGCAGCGGTACCCTCGCAAATAGTCAAATCGTTTGAGTGTGTGAGTTTTAAGTTTGAAATTCGAATCGATCACTAAAGGAGAAAAAAAAATCTCAGCTGCTTTTCTTCGGCGTTCCACGATAGAATGTCATGACAAATCCCCAATAGATTTTTGTGAAGACACTCCAATCATACGACGCGCTGTTCGTGCACGTGACGGCAACATCGAGGAACTCCTCCTGGGAGTAGGTGCGTATTCCAGACACCAGCCCATCGACCCACACAATCAGAGGGACTACCGGCACAACAACGGTGAGAGCTAAGGTCATCCACCAATTCTTGTCCAACAGCGCTTTGCCATTGCTGAGGACGATTCGCAACGTAAGAACCACAACCCACAACAACCACGTTGCAGGATACGCAAATAGAAAAAATGGAACGAGAAAGCGCAGTGAACGCTCCTGAGCTTCCACAAAAACGATCGGTTGCTGAGCGCTTATGGTATCATTCAAAAAGCGCCTAACATCTTGAGGCTGGAAATGGTGAAGTGACAAACAAAATGTGCGCAAAACGTTCGACTTCCGAAGCCTGCCAACGGAGAGATTGGTTGCGTCGACCGGCTCTTTGACAAATCGTAGAAATTGTCGCGTGTTGCCGCTTCGCTGCAACCTTTCCCAGTGCTCGGCTTGTGGAAATAAATCTGTGAGAGTCACCGGAATCCTGAGTGACGACGCCACCGATGGCATTGGCCCTCCACCACCTGAGCAGAGATCCACCATCTCAACGCATTTCGTCTCTCGTAAAACATCTTCTATGACACGGCACACAACAGATTGTGCCATTGACATGCTTGGCATTGGGACTTGAGTCCAAATAAGGTACAACGTCTCAACAACGAGTTCACGAATGTGTTCGGGGAACCATTGCTGCTCATGAAACTCGAGCAAGTGCAAACGATGCCCCAAGACCATTGGCAATGTTTACTTACTGATTTGCAAAATAAAAGAGCAGAAGAAGCAATACGAGGACGTTCAGAGATTACTCACAGTTTGCCTCAGCAGTGACACCGCAAAAGTAAGTGTTCAAAAAGAAATCAACAAACAAACAAGTGCTGCATTACAGATCCAGAATATCTTCCGCTACTTTCCACCCCCACGGGTTTTCTGGACATGGGTACGGTGGCGCGAGAGGCTCCCTCTTGCGTCGTCGCTCAGCATCCTCGGCAGCATGCTGCAGTCCTTGGTGTAGCGCCGACACACCAGTGCCCCAGAACAAAATGGGCTTATCAGGAACTTGCCACGGCATTCCCATCAGTGATGGCTGAAACGATTTACGCTTCTTAAAAGGATTGCCGGCTTCCAGCTGGTTGTCATCTCTCGTCTCTTTCCACGCCATAATATCCTCCGCCGAGACGTACGACATCGGCTCTGGGATTGGCAGCAATGGTGGCCGATCGGCTTCGGCTAGGTTGTCAATCCACTCGACATCTTCTTTGACGTCCTTTTCCACAATGTTCAAAATGCGACTCATAGCCTTTGATTTACGTTCCTCCAACAGGCGTTTCGCTTGCTCCGCTGGAGACTCTGTGATGCCGCCTCCGTCGGGACTGCTTGCGTCTCCGCCTTTGAGCACGCTGAGGATGCGGCTAATTTGCTCTGCTTTCCTGTCCGCTGCATTTTGTCGGTTCAAGGCTCGAATCGTTTCTTTCGCGATGCTTTGAATCTCTGCGAAGTACTGCCGCACTTCAGCGTCTTCAAAGACGTTCATCGGAACACACGGGACAGGTGGTTCTGTTCCTTGCTGCTGCGATTGCTCTAAAGCGTTCCGTCTTTCCTGAATTTTCTGGTAGAGTTCTCTACATCGCTCCGCTTCCGGTAATGCCTCGATGCCTTCGAACCGCTTGGCGTGCTCACGGGCACGCTCAATTTGACGCTCCAGTTGAACAAACGCAAGGTAGCGAAGTCGTTTCTCGTGAACACTCGCCAATCGACTGTCGTCTGGCCGCAAGAACATTTTGTCAACAAGACGAATGACGCCTTCAGTTTGATTCCGTGCGGCGGAGGCGACTTCAATTGCTACAAGGGCCTTGCGCTTTGTAGCTTCATCGAGAGTGTCTGAATTTGATCCTTGTGCGTTTGCAGCGTCACTGATGGCCGATTCATTCTCCAGAAGTTTTGGAGCGTTGGCATCATCTTCAACCTTCGGCGCGTACCTATCTTCGGAGATCAACACGCGCGCCTTTTCTTCTTCATCTTTTTGAACGCGACGAAGTGCTTTGTACTCCTCCGTTTCTTGCAGAGGCAACAGCAGCGCTTTCTCGTACCAGCGCTTGGCCCAGTCGAGGGGCATTGTGTGTTCCTGTGCAGCCATAAATCGCACAAGGTCAACTGTAGCAAACTTTGCCGGGTCCATCGAGTACAAATTCCGTAGGTTTGTGATGTATGCGTCAAGCGACTCATCGTTCTTGGAATGGTGGAACCCAACGCCGGAGGTGAGCCGAAGCATGACCTCACACAGTTCAAGGAATCGCTCCTGTGCCCTGAGATTCGTGAGAATCGTTCCAGCAACTTCAGCATCAAGGCCGAACGTGTTACGGATCACATCACGGATGCGCTCTTTCTTTTTGGCACTCCTGTTTCGAGCCGATTCTTTCGATTGCTGCTTCAATGACGCTGCAATCTCTCGCATATGCAGTACTTGCTTTTCTCGTTCATCTCTGGCCAGTTTGATCAGCTGAGCATCGGCGTATTTAAACATGTTGGCTAAATGCTGTTGAGTCTGATGATTTAAGTCTGTCATCAAGCGGGCAAGCTCTCTACGCTCTGCCTCCGTCGACAGGCCCTGCTTCTTCTTTCGAACATAGTCGACAAAGACTTGCTTTACATGTGTCATTGCGTTCTCAATCACATGGGCGTTATCAGGATCAAACATGTTGGCCTCGGCAGCTTCGTACATTGCTTGGGAGACGCCTAGTTGCCGTTCAGGATCCTTGACGGTGACAGGGAGACCAAGCTTAATGCGCTCATATGTGTCCTTCACGGTTTTGTGAGGGTTAAGGTCACGCGGGTCAACAAGGGTCGTCTCAAAGTACCGACGACGTTGCTGTTCCGTCACCATAGTTGGGTGATCTTTTAGCATTTTTGAAATGTACCGCGTGAAGGAATGCTTCTCCGGTAGAGGTACCTGCTCCCACTCGTTGTCGGTCATACTTAAGGCCCTGTCGGCTAAGTCTTTGCCCATCTTGTGGGAGTAGTCATTTTTGCGACCAAACTTGCCGCGCGGACTTTTGAACGCAGGGGCGCGCTTGTGGACAGACGACGCGATCATGCCAGAGTCTCCAAGCACCGTTTCTTCTTGCTGGAGAGTTGCCTGACCGAGTGCTATTGCGCGGCGTTGCTTTGAGCGAAAGCTCTGTGGATTACGCAACGACGAGCCAGCACTTGGGACGCGGCCTTGGGCCAGCTGCCGAGTGAATCTCAACATCATCATTCTACGCAACGAAAATAGCAAGCAAAAGGGCACATGTAAACGTCATATCAGAAAAAGGAAAAAAAATAATCTGGGGGACTTGATGAAGTCCATATGTGAATTTTAGGGATGACAGAATCCCACTGAGGGAGCACAAAAAGTTCAAAGAGAGAAATCAAAGAAAGCATATCTGTATCAATCCCTCACACACAGACCTCACTTCCCAGCACAAATACGACAACAACACACACAAAAAACATTCCAGAGGGATGCGCTGCATTGGACTTCCCATTCTGTTGAAGCGCTCGTTGACCGTTGACGACGAAGGGCGTGAGGTGCGAAGGAATCAGGAAGTGATCATAAGATTCACAGCAAATTAAACCCCCTTCCCCCCGAGTGAAAATAACATCTGCCAAAAAAAAACAAAAAACAAAAAAAAGCAAAAAAACAACACAACTACCGACTCACACACATCAGGATAGAGTTTAGTGTTGACCAGTGACAACAATGTGAGCAAGCCATTGGACCACTGCGAGGCCCATGGGGTCACGGCAACCGTTGTAGTTGTATTTTTGGTGGGTGACCACTTCGTGGTACTTTGGCGTCCAGATACACATGTAGTGAATTCCGTCTTTTGTCTTAGGCATGTGCTCTACTTCAGCAATGGAGGAGAAGTCAAGGAGCGACCAACGGGTGGTCGGCGTGATGGGTGCTACTCCATTGGCGGAGTTCGTGAGTTCCTCTGCCGCGCCGCGACGATCATTGACCCATTTTGATATTTTTTCGTTTCGTGCGATTCGGACTTGAGGTTCAACGCCGCCAAATAGTTTGGGTGATGTCCACGGCGTTGTCACAAAAATATAATCTTTGGTTTGTTTTGCTGCAGCAAATGTTGGCTCTTCACTTTGAACATGCTGTTCCACCGCTCGCATGTATTGTTCGATATCAGTGAGAGGATCTTTATTTTGCCACCAGTACATAAATGCAGCAATGTGAAGTGGAATGGAAGACATTCGACGGAAGTCCGAGCGGAACACCGATGGTTTTGTTTCCCATTGAAACATCAGTGCTAACAGTACATCTCCGTCTGGATGGTCTTGATCCTTTCTGATGTTGCTATTGCCCTCGGTCAGGTACCCCGGATAAAACTGATGAAGAAGTGACGCGGTCGCAGCCTTTCCTGCTCCGTCGAGTACGGTGAGGGCATCGCCACGTTCTCGCAGGATGTACAACCCATCTTGATGGAAGTAATGCTCAGAGAAATGGCGCTCTCGCCGAATGAAGAACACAATGCGCAGCATAAGCTGGCGCATCATAGAATCTCCAGTGAAGAGGATACCTCGACCGTTCTTGCCAATCGACGCACGGTGCAAAATCGTAACGAGCTCTGTTGGTGTAAAGTAGCTAAACGTTCCACGATCCCCTTCACCATCAGAAGTAGGAGTGGTACATGAACTAACACGAAGAAGCTTGGATTCCGCGACACCACTAGGCTTGCGGTCAAGATCGGTAAACCGTAAGTGTGCTTGCTGCGATCGATTGATCGCAGTGCGAAACAAGAGATCGTCGAAACAACCCTCTTTGGCCTTCATGTGATCTTTCAAAGGGTTCCAATGCTCCTGCGAGAGTACTTGTATCGCTGGTGAGAATGTTCCAGTCCCAAACTGCCCGCAGACTGGCGACACCAGCGACTCATCACCATGCGCTTGGGCTACGCTCTGGCTTCTGTTAAGAATTGCTTTGCAGTACGGGAGATACACAGGTGCACCAGACTGGTCACCTTGTCTGCAGTCCCCAACGAGCTTCTTGCTGTGCAAGAGAGTGTTAAAGCACTCGCCAGCATGCCACGTGGGTGTCGGAATTGCAGAGAATGCCTCTGTTGTGTGAGCACGAGCAGGTACTGCGTCTGAATTCAAGAATTCCATCGCGTCATCTTTTGTGATAACACCAGCGATGGCACTGAGCTTCAGAATCATCATCAACAGCAATGCGGCAAATACAACGCATGCAAGCAATCTAGGATCAGACAGCTGGTGATCCTGTCTCCGCTGAGGTTTCATAGTGGCAGTGTGTGAGTCTCCGCCTTAACCGAAACGTTTTGCTCGCCCTTCTTATGAGTGAGTATTATCACCTGTGAAAGAGGCCAATGCCAAGGAACGACGAAAAGGAAAAAGATAATTTTTAACAGCAGTCGTAGGTGTACAACAATGATACCACCGGGCAAGTAACTCCAAG
>CYKH01002157.1:0-13825 GCA_001460835.1 Bodo saltans | reverse complement strand
CTGCGCACAATATCACTAGCTGCTGCAACATGACTGGTTGAGGATCCAACGGCAACCTTGGCGAAGTCGTGCTGCGGATGGTAGCTCATGTCGGCAATTTATTTCAAGAGCTGGGTGAATAAAAGCAACAACAAAAAAAATGAGTAGAGCTGGCAGCACCACGCATTAATTTGATTGCACCTTTTTCTTCAATACAAAATAGCAAGTTAACGCCGTACAATGCAGATGAATTAGGGCAGCGAGAATGGAATGGAAAGGGGATATTTCACGCTGTACAGTCATCATTTGTGCGCCGGTAGGTATATCTCTCGCATATTCAGCTTTACACACAAACTTTCACCAAACGAAATCAACAACCTACACAAAAACAGTGCGATTACAAAAGCACCACAGTCACAACCTGCGAGCTTTCCGAGGGTAATCTGTCAGTTGTTTGTTTTCCAATTGAGACCTAAGCAAATGGAGAGCGCAGTGTCTCAAAAATCAAGTATTCAAGCAAATGTGGGAAAACACACAAAGAGAAGCTAAACAGGCGTTGAATAAAAAGCGCAACAGTGCGACGGTGCAAGCAGTAAACCATATGGACACTTCGCGGTGGAATCATCGGCAAAAGTGATCTCCTCTTATGCAGAGATGAAGAACACCTTGACCACCAACACGATGAGAACCAACAGTTGACTAAAACACAAAGATGTTAGCCACGACTGTTGACGTTCGAGCCCATCTTGTCGCTCTTGAACATCCACCAGCGCACTCATTGCTCGCCCGAACAAAGCTTCTTGCTTGGCCAAGATAGACAGTTGTGTTTTCGTGAGTGCTGGATCAATCTGCGTGCCGTCTTCTGTCGTAGTCCGCGTCGCCGCTGCTCCCGTTGAGAGATCCACGAGATCACTATTCAATTCACGGTCAACCAAGTCCCACAGACTGGAGCCCGAGGAACTTGCAGCTCCACTGGCGCCGCTACCGCCACTGGGAAGAACTGATTTCGCCGTTCGCAGGATTTCGCCAAGGTTTTGATTTGCAGAGGAAACGGAGAGTACTGCCCAGATCATTAAGATCGACACACAAACGACCAACCCAATGAGCGCATACAGCACCCACTGTGGAAGTCCATCTCCTCCGTGACCGCTTGGGTGCTGGTGAGAGATTTGATCTGATGCTGCAACTGGTATCACAGCAGGCTGCACCGCTGAGTTCTGCTCAACTACAACTGATGAAATCGATTCCGTTAGTGTTGGCTTCAGCTGCAGAGGTGCACCACACAGTTTTGATGTGACCATACCAATAAGGATCACGTACGCAGCTTGCAGTTCTCGAACCGCACGCGGCGTGGCAATAAATTGAATAGGAGTAAAGGCAATACTCATTTTCTTGGTGTTCGCAAAAATATTGATGGAGCACTCGGAGTCAAGGCTATCCGCAGTAATCTCCATAAGCGTTTCGCACCGAAATGTTGTTCCAGCAGGTACGTCTGGTGTTTGAGAGGAAATTTGATAGAAAAGTTTTGGCTTTCCCCCTTCGATGCTAAACGCAAATCGGTGTGCTTCGTGCAGTGGCGTGTACGTGCCTGCCCTTGGGACCTCCACGATGGTTTGCAGAGTAAGAATACGATACCCAGTGCTCCTGTCGGGATGGTATTCCCACTTGGAGCAGGACATGTCTCTCTCCTTACGAGTATTGTGGTAGTCTAGGAGCAACGCGGTGTTATTGGACCAGACCTCATTCCAGAAAGTGTTGATCGTTAGCCCTTGAAGTTTGGTGAGTGGGATGATTTCTTTCTTATCTTTCGTTCGTTCCCACGTGGAAAACATGTTGGCTGCGATGGTCCCTCCTACAGGATTCTTGAAGTCGAATCGGCCAAACAGTTGCGCCAATGATTGCGGCGATGCAACAATTTGTTCGTCAGCCATTTTTCTTTTCTTTTTCTCCTACTTGCTAGATCCCTCTCTCTCGCTTCAAGAAAATGAGCGTGTGTACCTTCATTAATGGAGTGGAGTTTGCAGCAACAAGAAAAGAAAATAAAGGGCAAATGAAGTGCTGTTTCAAGGCACTGCTGTGGTTCCAAAAAACGAAGGATTTTGATAATAGATAAACAACCTAAAATGTAACACGGATAGTGTGCACTGTGCCTTCAAGATTAGAAGCGGAGCTTCTGGAAGAACCAGCGGTTGCTGCCGGAGCCATAGCGGGCCTGGAAGACCTTCTTGACGAGCTTCTTGGCCTCAGACTTCTTGCTGGCGTCGGACACGTTGATCTTGCCGCGGAGCTCCTTGGTCAGGTCCATGTTGTAGCGGGTGGGCAGGAAGTGCTTGTGGTTGACGACGCGGAGGAAGACGCCGACCTGGGAGCGGCGGGCGATGGTGCGCTTGCTCATGCCGCGGATGACCTTCTTGGGGTTCTTCTTCACGCCGGCAACCAGGGAGTGGCCGTACGGACGCTCCTTGCTCTTGGCGTCAGTGTTCTGGACGATGACGGCCTTCTTGCCGGCGTAGCGGCCAGAGGTCAGGATCACGACCTTTCCGGGCTTGAGGAACTTCATGTTGCCTACCGTGCTAAGTGTAAAAACGACAACAAAACAATTGTGCTTTGTGACATTATGTGACATGAGAAACGAGCACGGAATTGATAAAGATTTTTTTTAGTCAGGGTCGTTACCCATCACACACACAAGTTAGCCACGTCCTCAAGATTAGAAGCGGAGCTTCTGGAAGAACCAGCGGTTGCTGCCGGAGCCATAGCGGGCCTGGAAGACCTTCTTGACGAGCTTCTTGGCCTCAGACTTCTTGCTGGCGTCGGACACGTTGATCTTGCCGCGGAGCTCCTTGGTCAGGTCCATGTTGTAGCGGGTGGGCAGGAAGTGCTTGTGGTTGACGACGCGGAGGAAGACGCCGACCTGGGAGCGGCGGGCGATGGTGCGCTTGCTCATGCCGCGGATGACCTTCTTGGGGTTCTTCTTCACGCCGGCAACCAGGGAGTGGCCGTACGGACGCTCCTTGCTCTTGGCGTCAGTGTTCTGGACGATGACGGCCTTCTTGCCGGCGTAGCGGCCAGAGGTCAGGATCACGACCTTTCCGGGCTTGAGGAACTTCATTGCTACGGAGTTACTCTTTTTTTGTGAATGAAAAAGAAACAAAACGAGAGACATACCGTGAATCATGATGGTTCTTATTTTGCACACATAATATTCATTGTGGTGAACACAAAGCGCAGCTACCTCTTTGGAGGAGGTGGCGGCTCATTGTAGCGATCAGCAATATGCCGCAACGCTTCTTGAAACGCCGCAATTCGAATCGGTTGACCAATACCACCGTCATCCACAACGTGAAAAGGATTCTTCATCACAATGTCCACATAGGCCAAATGCACTTCGGTAAGCAGAGCATCGCAGTTACTCGTGTGCGGGTCGGTGATGGCGATAAATTTGACAAGGGTGGGCGTCTCGTATACATGCACATTATGCTCGGTGGACTCAATCAACGTCATGCCGGTACTTTGCATGGGATTGTTGTTGGGCGTGATTTGTTGACTGATGCTGTACATACTGAACACGACACTGGAAATGTTGATGTGGAGATCGGGCTTGATACCGAGCTCACCAAGATTGTCATTGGACGTGAACACCTGCCGATGGATCAGCTGACCGGCGATCCACAGGAGATGCACAACCATCAAAAAATGTTGCTTGTGTTTCACAGGAAAAACAACAACACAAAGTTGACATGTGGGAGAGGAATGCATATTTCTTAACAGTGAAACACAAAAACATTATTTTTTTGGTGGTGCCACTTAGCGGTGGTCCAATACTGTGAAGGAAAAGTTATCCGAATTCTGTTTGTTAACGTATCCTCCCCCCAGAGCTATTAAGCATCCCAAGGTGCCAGAGGATCGGCGTGTCGGTTCCACGTACGCCACTCTTGGGCTCCACAAAGTGCTGGGTCTAGCGCGGATTCAATGATCGCCGCTGCGACGTCTAAGGGATTCTCTTCTCTTTGGGCAGGTGTGGAGTTTCGGGCTATCACAAACGAAATTTGTTGAGCTCGGTCTCCATGTTGCTTGTCCCAATTTGCAGGATTGCAATTTGATGGGCGATCCGCTTCGTCGACGAGGCACCACCATGGATCTCCTTGAGCAATTTCAACAGTGTTCGAAGTGCTCAACGTGACTTCCCCACGATATCCAAACCGCGTGGAAATCCACACATAGCCGCTCATCGAGACGAGATGCATCGACGCACTATGCAGAGGCTCTGTCAGCAGTGCGCGTACGGCGTCCGAGGACGACACGTTGGCGAATGATTGAGGGTTGAACGGAAGTGATCTGCGGTAGGTGTACTTCATAAATGCACCGCTTGCCGTGTCGTGGTGGCTCTGGTCGTCATCTTGCAAGTCGAGTAGGTATTCATCTGGGTTCTGCCAGTCACCCAGTGGCTCTGGTCGTCATCTTGCAAGTCGATTAGGTATTCATCTGGGTTCTGCCAGTCACCCAAGACAGGAACAGGGTTGACGTCTGAGATGACCACCCGAATGAAGTCAAGAACAACCTGCTGTTGTTTTTCATCAGATGATGCAACGAGAAGGACAATATCTGCCCCTTCCAAGCCGACAATAAGTGACGGCACGTCGATCACCTGCTGCTGCTGCTGCTGCTGCTCAGAGCTGCTGTTCAGTCCAGGGATTGCGGCAAGGATGGCTATTTGTACCTGAGGCGTCGCAACTTCGACAAGCTTCAGCGTACAAGTGATACCTCGTCGAGTGGCCGCCTCAGTGATGTCGGCAGCGTATGACTTGAAGTACAGCACGCTGTCTTTTCCATGGGCTGAGTCAAGTAGAATGTACTTCTCTGCCGTTGGTGCGGCTGCCGCAGACGCAATCCATTCTGTGATGAACGCTACAGAAGGACTCCCTTCTTCTCCAATGAGGACAAGCACATCACTGTTCTTGTGAGGACTTGTTGAAACACCGAAGGCATTCAGCAGCACCTCAGGTGTGGCTTGAAGATCACTGGTGTGCACGACAGTGACTGCTAAAGGAGCGTGCATCATGCCGTCGTAAGATTCATGGGCAATTATCGATGCGGGTCCTGCAGCGGTGGTGGATGGACCAAACACGGGGAGGCTCAGGGGCGGAGTGTACATGCCTGCACTCGCTGCGCATTGAATGTTGTCCACAAGTTTGACAAACGCGGCACGCTCGGCTTTGGTGGTGAGGCTTTTCAGCGCCCCCTCGTATGGCTTCCAATCATAGGGATCGTTGAGATCCTCTTCACCTCCAGCCATGGCAGATGACGTGGACGGATAGTTGGCGATGGCAACATATATCGTCACGCACGTCATAGGGGCGGGGTAGTACATCACAGGTGCAATGCACGGGTGCACAGCAAAATTATCCTCGCTGATGTCGCACTGAATGCACGCTGCCTCAATGGCACACTCTAATGAGCTTTGAGTGGCATCATCGTGGGCTTGGTACGGGAACCGCATGCCGTTGTATTCCCCACTGAGACTGCGGACGAGGACGCATTGATGTCCTCGAACAATCAAGATGCCAACGCAGTGGGATACTTGAGACACATGCAGCCACGACGCAGCACCAGTGGCGGTAGAGGAGAGGTACGGGGATGCCAGCACTTCATCCTGGGAAAGAGTTTTAAGGCTTCCAGCGGCATCGCACAGCTCGAGGGTCATGCGCCCCTTCAATGATCGACGCACTACGACACGAATACGGATGGGAGTGTTCGTTTCCAAATGAGCGAGTGGCGACTTTCCGGCCGATGAAGATCCATCTTTCCCACCTGTGGTGTCACCAGCAGCGACCACTACTGTCATGGCGCCATGAGCATTTGCGACGATGCCCTTCTCCGGCTGCACAACATAAGCATCGAGTTCAAATGCACGTGCAGTGCTACGGCGGGAATACATCAACTCACACAGAGGCGGCATTCGTTCCACCACCACGCCAGCGGTCGAATTGCTGCCGATGCTGTCGCTGCTGCTAAGGTGGGATGTCGAAGGGTTCGAGCTTCGAGCTGCCGCTGCATCGGAGAACGATACCTTCTTACCGGATGACGGTTTTGCAGGAGCATCTTGATCGGTTGCAGTTGATGCGCTAGCAGCAGTAGCAGCCGATGATGCGAGACCAGAAGATGACTGCTGAACGATCCCCCAGTCATCCATGTCCCTCGGTTCGATTTCTTGCTCAGCTTGTTTTGTGAACTTACTGAGGACAAACGACACTTCATACAGCCGAGGCTGCGGCAATCTTGTGAGGCTGAGTTCCGAATCGTCGCTGATGACTTTTCCAGTGGCCTCAACACCGAGCGCAGTGGCAATACTGGCGAACAAAGGAACTGAGCTTTCTTGCTGGACTACCTTTGAATCCTCGAAGAAGATTTGCGTTTCGCGATGCTTCAGGAAAGTGTTCCATCGGTTCACTTCGACAGGAGTGGCAGCCTCGCCAAGCAGGATCACCAGTTTCCAAGGGTGCACTGTTTTTTTTTTTTAGAAGATTTGCGTTTCGCGATGCTTCAGGAAAGTGTTCCAGCGGTTCACTTCGACAGGAGTGACAGCCTCGCCAAGCAAGATCACCAGTTTCCAAGGGTGCACTGTCTTCTGATGACGAGCACCATGGCGAACAAGTGCTTCCAGTGGCTCAGGACCTTTTGGGCAAACCAACAGTAGCGTCTTGAAGAGAGGATCTCCGCGGCTATTGACGCTGCGGTCACCTAACAGCAGCAGCTTAGCACCCAGAACCGCTGAAGCGCCGGCAGCGACGAGCGTGCCACGATTTAGGTTGAGCCGTGACAGAATGTTCACAGAACGTTTCAGCACTGGTCCGCCAAGGACAACGGACGCTTCCTCCTCGAACTCTAGCTGCGGAGGAAGTCCTGTGGTATCCAAAATGAAGTGGGACTGATCCATCACAGGATCACGACGGTACAACTCCTGGGAGAGACCCAACCATTGAGCACAAGGATGAACTTTAGGGTTCGTAGATTTCGATTTAAGAACAACGATTGAGTCTTCTGGAGCAAACTGCGATTGGTGCCCTTTCCCAAGGTTGGAGAAGGCAAACAGTCGCACACTTTCGACAGTTTGGCCGTCTTGAGCCGCTTGAAGTTGCGCAGCTTGATGAATTCGCTTCTCGAAGCGGCTCATTTCTTTTTCTCTCTTAGAACCTTAACGACCTAATGCGAAGAAAAGTTATCGACGCCAGTTGATCCATTGGCTTGCAGGAAGTTCACATCATCAGCCCTCTCGACTTAATGAAGCAAAAAACAAATCGAAAAACACACTCACGCAACGATACCACACACGCACACTCACCCAGCTGCCATCACACAAAGCTTCAACGTTGTGAACTGTGCATTGTTACAATTGGTTCATGAGGTACGGTGTCACACTGGCACGAATATTCTCAGGTCCGATTTCAATAGCGTTGTCTTGACGCAGGCACTTTTGAATCAGCCTTTCCGTCACACCTTGCAACTGGTTGATGTTAATGCAAAATGCAGCGGCAACATCGAAAAGATTCTGATACATGTCCAGGACAAGTCGAAGAATCGGTTCCTGCTTCAGCGTTCGAAGTCCTACGTAACAGACAGCAACAACATGGGGGTACACCGCTAAGAACATTGGCTGGATGTGCTGCGCATAGTGTGGAGCAAGGTAGGGAGCTTGGTGTTGTAAGTCAGATAACACAAACGGTGCAGCAACTGCTTCGGTGGCGCTTGAGGCGCTCGTTGCGCTGCTGATAGTGGCACTGATCACCGCGGCAACTCCAGGGGAAGGAGCTGTGACCGCAGCAGACGTTGTTGGTATCGTTCCTCCGGGTTTCACGTGACGAACGTTGCGAGAAGTGGAGACCGCAATCCGACGGTGCTCAGCCTCTAACTTTGCCAGGCGCTCGTTGCGCTGCTGATAGTGGCACTGATCACCGCGGCAACTCCAGGGGAAGGAGCTGTGACCGCAGCAGACGTTGTTGGTATCGTTCCTCCGGGTTTCACGTGACGAACGTTGCGAGAAGTGGAGACCGCAATCCGACGGTGCTCAGCCTCTAACTTTGCCAATTGCAGCATCGCTGTCTTAGCATACCTCAGCTCATGCTCAACTTTGTGCCGCATGCGATCACCGTTGTCGGTGTAGCTATCGAAGGTACTTTCGAAAAGTGTTGTCGTGGACGCGAGAATGCTCTCTGATGCATCGCTTGACCTACGATGAAGAAGTGCAGTAGTAGTTGCAGCGAGGGGAAGAGGTGATTGAATGGCAGAATCTTGTGGTGACATAAGCGGCCGAAGAAATGCAGGAGCAGTGCTTGCTGCAATGGCGATGGAAGTCTGGCGCTTGGGCTCAAGCACGACGGAATCTGTAATGATAGGCGTTCCCATCGAGCTGTTGTTAGCGTCGCTTTCAGCAAGGGTGCTGGTATTATTATCAAACCCTGCCGATACCTGCTGCTGCAGTGGCGCCAGCGTTGAAGTGGGGCTGTACTCGCCAGCGACGGAGGTAGCTGTTTCGCTGACATCTTCAGTCGCAGTAACGGGCACCACCGCGGTGATCCGTGACGAAGCGTTCGAAGCGACTTTCCGCAGAAACGGTACGAGGGACCTTGGAACATACGGTGCATGCTTCTTTTCATGAAGTAGTTCCTGCTGTCTTGGGGTTCGTTGATGGGTGTCCAGTGCCCAGCGCTTGGCGTACACGCGATCGAACATGGCTTTCATTTCTTCCACAGGTAGTGGGGACTCCATGCAGGCACCGCCGTCACGAATAAACTGTTCACGCGTCATCTTGCTTTGCTGTTTGACATTTTGATTGTGAAGACTCGTGTGGAGGAAGAGAAGCACTCCCGCCATAACATCCGCATCGACCTCAGAGATGTACCCAGGGTTTTGCGACGCGTAGGTTGCTCCAAAAAGCGATTGAATCCTCTCCCACGTCTGGGCTTCGAATTGCGGCCTATCCCAGCTCATAAACTCACACGTCGTGTCTCTCAGTGCAATATCAATGGGCACTTCTACGTAGGAGAAGGTGCTCAAATACGCCTCCAAGATGCGAACACACTCTGGGTCTTTATTGACACGCTCAAAAATAGAGCAGAGGAGTGACTTCTCAATGGCAGGATGCTCTCTGAGGAATCGAGCAAAGCCGGTGTAGTCTTTATCGGACGAGAGAATGTGCTTCTCCACAAGGAACGATCGACCCATTCTCCAATTGCTGTTTGTTTTCGCAACGGCCTCATCGAGCAGGCGACGGTTGTGAAGGTTCATGTGCACGTGCTTCCAGTGGTAGGCAATTGGGTGCGCCTTCTTCTTGGCAGAGGTTCCAGGTAACGAGAACGTATGGACGCATTTTTGCCCGTTGAGCTCATGCGGAGGTTTTTGCGGTGAAAAAGCGGCGGGCAAATTGCTCCCAAGAACTCCAGCTGGAAGTCCTGGTTCTAAACCACCACTGTCACTTTCAGCGATCAGCACCTCCTGCGTCGATACCATGGAGGTATTGTTGACATCATCATGCGTGTTTTGCGTAGGATCGGAGGATGCACCAGTGGCGAAGTCTCCATCCACGCTGCTCGCATCATCCGCCTTGAAGTCCGCGAGGTCATGCTCGTCAGATGCGGTGCTAGAAGACCCATCGGACCAATCATCTAGATGCAGTTCGGTGGCCACCGCTCGATTACTTCCTTCTACCGCAAAGTTGCGCGCTACAGAACCAATTGCCTCAGCATCTTGCAACTTATTATAGGCACGAGGGTCGTCGTAGGTCCAGCGCTTCAGACTTAAGACCAGATCGTGCATCACGCGTATCACTTCTGTGCAGATCATCGTCTGCTGCTCTTCGGAGCACCAAAGGCTTTCAGAGTCGTCGCTGCTACCTCCTGCTAGTGCGTTGTTGCTACTACTGCTTTTGTGATACGCAACGTATGGGATCGACACAAGGGTGTCCATGATGGAGCTCACGAAGCCACCACCGGGCGACGAGGCGTCAAAACCAATGGAGCAGTCGTAATTGATGAAGTAGGCGACGAGTAGGTGGGGAGTACTCACGATAGATCTCATCATGTGCAGGAAGGAAAGTTTCTGGCTTGCCGACGACACACGCGATCGCATCAACGGGAACAGCATGGTGTTGAGGGTTGCGTGAAGCTCGTCGTGTATGTGGTAGTGCACTTTGTGCAGCAAGAGACGCAGAACATCTAATGCAACCGTGAAAATGTGAACAGGGGCAGCAGTCGCGAGGCTCCTACCGACAGTCTTCAAAAGTTCGTATTTGCAGCTTTCGACCACAAGTGCTACCCAGTAGGCAGAGGGATGCTCACACTCGTGATTGGCGACGGGCATCTCCTCCAGGATTAGGTAGAGCAGTCGCAGTGCTTGCGTACGAGCCTTCACACTCTCAGATTGTTCGTCACTCGCACCCGGTGGGAGGGGACGACAGCCAACCAAACAGAGTCCTTTGACAATGACGATAAGGTCTCGAAGGGGAATGCATCGTTCGTGTAAGAAAATATCAGCGATGGCCTTCTCTGCTAATTCATCGTCTGGTACAAAGCCCCCGCTCGCAACAACTGCAAGGCTGGCTAGATTGGGACGATCTTTTCTCACGGCAAAGAATTGGAGAGGTACGAACGGCGCAGAGGGAGACACATCAGATACGAAGGACATCTCCGAGCTCCCACCGATGGCAATCGTAGTAGCTCCCAACGGATTCGGGAGGGCTTCCACTGAAAACGTTCGAACAGCTCGACGGAGAAGTGTCGTCAACACGCCGTAACTTGAGATCTGAACCCCGCTATGTGATGTTGCGACGGATAGCCGGAAACAACCGTCGAGTGTCAGAAACAAAGTGGTGGCATACAAACCGAAGGAGTCTTGTGGTCCGCCTTCGCTCACAAGGGGCACATTGCCGTGAGTGGCGGGATCAGCGGCATCATCGGCGTTGACCCCACTTGCAGCGGCGACCATTTCACCATGCATCCTCAGAAAACCAACTGGAGGGTGAACACAGAAGAGTATCAACTCGAGAGCTTTGAGCTGAATTGCCGTATCATTGAGAGGCAAGAGGTCTACTAAGCATGCAACTAATGTTTCTCCAATGGTCATTGGCTTTCCTTCAAGGGACGAAGACACTCCACCTCCCTGCGCTGCTGCTCCTGCTGGGAACGACGCAGAGAACAGAGGCGGAGATGCGGTTGCACGTGCTGCAGCAAATGCAGCCGATGTCAAGCATGGTAACGCAGCATCTCCGCTAAACAACCTACCTGGGTGAAATGCCTGGACGTGCAACAGATGCTGAAGGCATCCCAAACACGGTTCAACCATGCGAGGCCGACGAGATCGCAGTGCACCACAGAGGGAGCTCATGACGAGCTGAGAGGGAAAGTGACCGCCACATAACATTCGACGGTGCGTTTGTTCACAAACATCCCTAAGTTTCGAGTCGCACCCTTCGAAGCCTCTTTTTAACAGCTCCTTCAGCGATGCAACAACAATCTCTCCGTTGAGCATGAGGGGGTTTCTATGATAAGCTTTTCTCTTCAATCAACAAGTAAAATATTCCAAGCGCGCATTGACCATTCGTTCCAATGTTAAAAAAAGGGTGTGTTTTCGACTCAACGTTAGTAATGATCAAAAATGGTACAGATAGCACAAAACTGCCTCGAACGACTTGCATTGAGGTCCAGTTCCCTTTTTTGGTGTAGTGGCAATTCTCTTCTCACTATTTTCCTTCGTCGTCGATCATCGAATTGGTGTGGGGAGAGTGTGCGAGAGTGATGACGAATTCGTGATAGAGCTGTATTTTCCAAGAAGTTCTTGTGTCTTGCGGAGAACATCCATCTCAAACTGCTGCGCACTACTTGCGCCAACAGGCGTTGCGATACTGTTGATGTTGTGAGCTCCAAGCACAGCAGAACTGTTACCTCCGTGGTGGTGTTGAGGCATGGGCGTGTGATGAGCCATCAATGATGGTTCACTTCCTTGAACAGAAGTAACGTTCAACGAGTGCTGGGCTAAGGTGTTGTGATTCGTGTTGCGAATTGCCACAAATGAGTTGACAACATTCGGGATGAACGTTTGTGCGGAGGCGGCTACCGTGACGGAGGGGTCTCCGACTTGGATTTGTTTATCGGTCTTAGAGCGACGCCCACCAAGCTCAGCGAGAGCGGCTTCCAGGGCCTGCACTTGACGCTGCTTTGCATCCAGCACTTGCTCTGCTCGCTCAACCACAGCTTGCTCAAATTCACTGTTTCGCTTTTGAAGGGCGGACTTCAGCTTGAGGCACACTTGTGCGGAGTGGTTACGCTCCTCTTCTAACTCTTTACGCACTCGAGCTGCTTCAGACCGCGCATCCACGAGCATTGCAGTGTATTCATCAAGAGCACGTTCTTGCACCGTTGCTTGTACATCGTCACGAGTTGACGCGATGTGGTACGCGTGTAACTCATCGCGTAACGCTTGAACTTCTAGCTCGTGGCGCTGGACCAAATAAACACGCTGGTGTTCACTGACTGCGAGCTGGCTTCTCAAATCTTCCTTCATGGATTTCATTTCACCTCGCAGTGCGTCAACCTCATCGTTGCTATCCTTCACACACTGCACTAGTTGTGACGTGAAGTGGTCCACAGTGGCCTCGAAATTTAGCGCAACAGCGTCCTTCACCAAAGCATCGACGTCGTCACCATCTTGTACGGTGGAAAGGCGGCTCAATACGTCACTTGCAATCGCATCCAGCAGTTGCTGCGTTTGATCGGGCTGACGAAGCCCATTCACGACGTTCGTGGTTTTCATCGCCGCGTCATCAGTGTTCTTCGTTGCCATCGACCGGGTTGCATTTCCAACGGCGGTGGAGTACTTCTTATGCATCAACGATACAGCGGGTGCTAGGGACAATTCCAAACCCTCTTGATGAATGGAGTCGCGGAGATGCCGCAATGCGCGGCGTGCATCTTCCGCTTCCGTTTTGTATTTCTGAATTTCCACAGACGTTTTATTCTTGTGAGCTTGGATGACAATTTCCATTTGATGGAGAACATCGTTCAAAAATGACTTCTTATCGTCTTCGCTAGACCATCTGGCTGGGTTGGCTGCCTCACCACCACTCCGAGCAGCAGCATCGGGATCAGGGGGGAAAGTGGAGCCTCCCTTGTCCTCACGCAGCAGAGCATCCTGCAAGAATTGAATATGCTGTCTAAGCTCTTGATTCTGGCGTTCAAGATCTAAAATGTAATTCGCCAAGTCTGTTGGAATGCCAGAGGTTGTGGCAAGTGCAGCAGCTGAGCCGCCTGCAGCCTGACGAGCTGATGTGGGAACAGGAGGAGTGGGTACTGCAGCTGATGCAGCCGCTAGTGCTGAAATTGTACTTCCCCGACCTGGACCTGCCTCCGATAGAAACGAAGCCAATGACTTCGGAACTCCTAGTCCACGCTTTGCAAGCAGAACGACGCGGATCTTAGGCAAACTAGTAGGAGGCCCAGCAGCCTCAGGGGACGCTCCACCACCCGATGAAGGAAATAGGTTATTCCATTCAACATTAGCTCCTAAGGGTTCGACACCTCCGCCAGGTCGTAGATGTAGTCGCATGTGTAGTCTAGGGCTCCTGACGCGTCGACGAGAGAAAGGAGAAGCCATAACTCGCTCAGCTAGGTAAACTCGCAGGCTCTTATCAGAGCCCATTATTGTTCTCTAATTGGGCTTGCGAGGGGGAAAAAAAATCGACGATAATGAAAAAAAAGTTCAATGCGCGATTGATTGAGCACGACAAGGTAAAGGAAAGTTGATTGAAAGAGGTGTAGCTGATTCAACGAAATTGGTTCTAGATGGGGATAAACCT
>CYKH01002156.1:24411-35779 GCA_001460835.1 Bodo saltans | reverse complement strand
GAAAACAAGTTGGATGGACAATCTCGGCACACACACACACACTCCATCGAGTGCGATTCTCTCACACAAAGGATGAAGTCATATTCATGGGATTTAAGAAGTGTAAAAGATATGGTATTTTGGGCGCATCATCCACGATAACATAAAACACGAAAAAAACACACACAAAAAAGCTCAACACATCAATCAGTAAAAAAAGTGATCCATAACAGGAGGTCGAACCTGTGTCGTCAGATTTGTGTGCGCAGGTCACGTATTCTGCGGCACAAACACAACGCACAAAGCCTCATGTTCTCCCAACATACAAGAAAACATGCTCACACACACCAGTTATTGCTACTGCTCTCACTTTTCGTTTCAGAAAACAAGTTGGATGGACAATCTCGGCACACACACACACACACACACACTCCATCGAGTGCGATTCTCTCACACAAAGGATGAAGTCATATTCACAGAAACTGAAAAAAGAAGCGACAACAGTGTGATTCAACACCCCACACATCCTCTGCACAATTTTGGACGCTGGGGCGTGTGCAGCACACAAGCGGCACATCACAACGTAAAAGTTGTGGTGTAGGGCGAACGGCACAACATCTGCGTGGGATGACAAACAAGAAAGTTTCGTCGCAAATTCAAAGCAAAAGTGAAAAATTCCCAAACAGGGCGGTATGTCGAAAAAAAAAGGATGAGGGGGGAAAAGAAAGACGCATAAAACTAAGAAGATGTAAGGGGGGAGGGCACACGTAAACATCCTTCTCAAGACGCACTGTTTTGCGATTGACGGGTGTGCGGCTATTTACGTTGTTCTTTTTTTTTTTGAAGCGACGCCTGCAGCGGTCTGCTTTGGCCACCCACGCATTTTCACTTTACTTTCGAAAAGCAAAAAAAAAAGCACTGTTCTCGGAGCTTCTCAAGGGATAATTAACCTCTTATTCATTTCTTGGAAAGAGCCAAAAATCACGCACAGGTGAGGAGAGAAAACAGATTGCTAAATGAAAAATAAAAAAAAAGACATGTTGCGAGTGAGAATGAGGTGAGTGTAAAACACTGCATCGCTGCGTGCTGACACCACTTCATCGCAGGCAAACACGTTCTTCAGCAGGGGGAAAAAACGAGGCCACGAAAATACAACACACAATTAAAACAGGATGATTGCAACGCAATTGTTTTTATTTCTTTTTCACTCTTTTGGTTCCCTTCGAATCCAAGACCCCAAAAGTTCAACAACCTCATTCATTCATTTCTTTTGAACAAGAAAAAAAAGGACTGCAGGACTTTTGGGAGTGCTCCCGACGTGTGCTAAACTGCTAAACTAATAAAAGTAAAATTGTGTTGCTCGTTGACCAATGAATCGCAAAACGAAGCTAGGGCGAAGCTGATGAGAGATGAAACTGCTTTTTTTTTGTTTGTTTGCGACTGCTCTCTGTGTGAAAGAGGAGCAACGCGCGTGTATTTATGTGAAGTGTTTTGCTGTTTTCCCAACCCTAAAAAAAAGCATTATCCCACACAGTCTTCTCCTTCGCCGTTTCTTTGGTAAATTTGTGAAGTCTTCTTCTTCGAAGCACACACTCACGACGACTGATTCACGATGTCGTTGTAGTTGTGCCGATCGACGCCTCTCCGCGGCTCGTCGTCCGTTGGCGTCGCGGTTGTCGTGGTGGAAGCCGGAGGGGCAGGGGAGCTGAGAGCGCTTGGCTGCCCTTGGCCAGCAGTGAGTTTGTCATCCCCAGCAAGGCGGTAGGGAAGAGATACTTTGTCTTCGCTCTTAAGTGGCGTCTGCCCAGTGGTAGTTGTGCTGCTGTTAGGTCCGTAGCTATGCAAGAACGCGTCACGAGTAAGGGAGATCGCAAAACCGGTCGACGCGCCTCCGGACGTGTGAGAGAGCGCATCCTGATCAGATGCTAGGGGCTCAAGGTGGACCATCGAGTTGGTACCCGGCCTCTTCGTGTTGCTTTGATTAAGGGTCGCCTCTTGCGTAGTGGACCATGATCCCGACAATGCACGCGTTGGCATTGACGTGCTGTTGTTGAAAAGTCTCGGTGCCTGGGACTGCCCTAGCCCTTGCTGCTGTCGATGGGGAGAGTCTTGTTGCTGCTGCTGCATGAGAGTTCCAAAGGTGGCGGCGGCAAACGGTGGAATCACCGTGCCAGCGCTACTGCTGCCTGTGCTCATACCAATGCTACTGCCTACCATGTGGGGTACGCCGTCAAGGCTGCCACCACGCCTGGGAGGAACAGGGATTTTATTTCCACTAAGGTGCGATGAGGTCGCTCGATGCAGTCCGCGGTGATTGCTCATAAAGCTCGTCGCGTCGTCTACCGCTGCGTTCACAGCTGCTAAGTCAGGGCCCATAAAATCATCGTCGTCTACAGTGGAGAACGGTGCCCACGCCCATAATAATTGATGCGCAGAAAGCGGCGCTTGTGGAAACCAAACGTGCCGGTGGTCCTCCTCAGAGCCATGCAAACTTGTGTTGGTGGATCCTTCTGGCGCAAGCTGTTGCTGTTGGGGAGGTGGCTGCTGGGGGGCGATCCCGATCAAGAAAGGGTGATACAAGGCATCTGCTGCGGTGATGCGGCGGTTTGGTTCTAGCATCAGCATCTGCCGAAGTAAATCGACCCCGTCGGCGCCAATCTTGTCGATTGCATTATATTTCTTTACCCACGCGTCGAACGTAGGCCTCCAACTTGGGTCGCTCAGTGTTTGTTTTGCTTTCGCGGCCAGCCCCTTCTCCATGAGCTGCTCTACATTGGGGAGCTTGAAGAAGGACGGGAACGCGTCACAGTCTTCAATAGACGTGAGACTGTGCATGGCTGAGTTGATGGTGGAGAAGTATTGTTGCTGCACAGGACTAGTGTGCCTAGGTGACTGAGACCGCTCGTACGACGGCGGCTGGGGTGGCATGTTGGGCATGTTGAGATCTGCATTGCTAGTGTCGATGTTGGGCGAGCCAGGCTGTGCCACAGTGTACAGAGATGACGTAGAGCTGGGGCCTTGAATTTTGCTCGGGTACCCCAGCATATCAAACATGCAACCTAACTGCTCCACTTCCGACTTGCCTTGGAAGAGGACAACACCTGAGATCATTTCTGCAAAGATGCAGCCGGCGGACCAAACGTCCATGCTAAAGCCGTACATAATGCTTCCAAGGAGGAGATCCGGGGGGCGATACCACAATGTCACTGCGTCGTGACGATATTTTTTCACGGGAATTCCGTGAATTCTAGCCAAGCCAAAATCTGCGACTTTCAGACGATTGACAATGGTCCCGTCGTCCTCGGTGCAGGCGGCAAGAAGTAGGTTGTGAGGCTTCAGGTCTCGATGCAACACGCTCCGACTGTGCATGTGGGCCAACCCTTGAAGAAACTGCCGCATGAACAACCTAATTTCATGCCCAAGAAGTTGACGATTGGGCTTCGATCTGAGGTACTTCGCCAAGTCCATCTCGCAGCACTCGAAGACAAGGGTCAACTTGGGCACGTCGAATACGACATCCTTGAGATCTACAATGTTGGGATGCTTCAGTTCTCTGAGGAACGCGATTTCTCTCATCGTTGTGCCTGGAATCCCCTCGGCATCACTCACCGGTACCATGCGCTTGAGCGCCACGAGCTCTTGATTCTTCTTATCTCTCGCCTTGTAGACGATACCGTATGTGCCCTCACCGAGTTTCCCAACTCTGTCGTAGGACGCTGAAAGGGATGATGTCATATTATTGCTAGAAGATGCGCGGGTGTGGTGGTTGTGTGGTTGTTGGTTGTCGTGTGACTCTTTTTGTTTGGTTGATCGGTAGAAATATTTCTGTGGTTCGAGGTAAGAGTTTTTTGTGATAATACGGACGGAGGCAACGACTATGTGTGTAGAGTTGCTGCTGCTGTGCGGAGGTTGTGTGGTTGGTTTGTTGAAAGTGGGTTGTATGCGTGAGATCGACAAGGCAGACTGGCCTATTTTTTTTTCTGGTTGGGGTTGAGGTCGTATAGGAAATGCGTAAGAAGGAAAAGAGCGAAAAGGGATAGCGGCGACTTTATGCAATTGTCTCACCACCAAGGGGCCTAGAAGAGTGTAGGTACCTTTGTTGTTGGTTGCTGTGGAGTTGGAGCTGCGATGGAGCTGTGTGTGGGTGTGCAGGGCCTTCCTCTTGTGTAAAAGGTACGAACGAAATCTATTTGATTGATTAGCGTCGTATTCTGATGTTGCCTGGGTTTTGTTTTTGTTTAACGACTTTCTCGTTCTTAATCTACAATAAAGGGGTTCAAGAGAGCAAGCAGGAATATGATACCCTTCGAGCGAAGTCTCCACTACGCTTGATCTGATGTTTGCCCGAATCTTTGTACACACATACAAATCAATTGGTGTTGCCAAATGACGTTTTTTTTTTTTTGACAAGGGAGCTTTTCATTTACCTCGCCGAGTTGTCTCATATTGCTGTTGAAGCAGTGATTTCGCATGAATTCGATCTTTATCCTGCTGCACGGTCTTTTGGTCGTATTCAATGATGTTCTGCCGTTGTCCTGCTTGCAGCACACGTGCATGTTCCGATCGTGCGCTGGCCAGCTTCACCGCTTGTTGTTTGTCCTCCACACCAATCATCGGACCTAGATGCACGGCCCCTCGAGACGAAAACTGATGTTGCGGGGTGGCGTAAGATGCGGTTCCTAGCTGTGGCTCCACCATCAGTGCCGTATCGGTAGTGGTCCTAGAAGAGAATCGAGTGTTGGCAATGGGTGCGGCAGGAATTGACGGCGGCGCAGCGGACGCGGAGTTGAACTTATCGAACAGTAGGGCCCGCATTCCGTTGACCCGAGCATTCTCAGCAATGTTCGCTACAGAGTTTTCTCGCTTTAAGTCAGATGCAGACATATCCGCGTGGCTTCGAGGGGACGCGGCGATGGAAGAAACAGTTCCATTTTCAGCAAGAGGTTGAGCCGCTGTCCTACCAGAAAGTCGCTCACTAACACTGCTTCTAATTTCCCCAGCCCTAGGGGACGCGTCACGTGAGCTGCTACTTGCCCCATATACCGAGCTGCGCGGGCTGAATGTTGTCGACATCGTCAGTTGCGATGCCTTAACGGAATCTAAGAGGTTCACGCTGTTGATGCCGCCAGGAGGAGCACCGCGACGAGGGGAGTTCGACACGGATCGGTTTGTTTGACCGACAACAGATCTTTCCTTCTTGACACCTACAACATTCCCTGCCATTCCGATGAAGTACACTTTTGAGTAAATGAATACAAGCAAACAAAAGAGAGAAGAAACGATGCATTTCGGGGTGGCTTCACAACAGAAAATTGAGTTGATGATTCATCACATGTTTCTTGAAATAAAGTTCAGCAGAAGCAGAGGACGTATCAACCTTGGTCGTTTTTGTTTTTGGGGGGTTTCCACATTGGTCACACCTTCTCTTCTCTTCTCTTCTCTTCCTTTTTTTTCGGTAGTATTTTCCTCTCGTAGTTGTGTTTTCTCTCGCTAGCATTCAGGGCACACTCTCTCCTCTTTTCGTTAATGACTGGTTTGCAACACACGAGAACCACCTACCACTTTGGTTTCACACTCCACTCTGCGCTCCTTGTTGTTCACAAATGGTGTTCAAATGCCACACAGAACTCTTATTCCTCGGGGACCTTCATGGACTCGAAGCTGTAGGGCTTTCCGTGAATGCGCGAGTGGCGCTGTCGTAGCTGTTGCTGACGAAGCAGCGTGAGATCGACCCGTCCTCGAGAGGGCTGTACAAGTCAGAAACAGAAACAAACTTCTGCAGGACGTTGCCAACAATCTTCAGCCCAGGCTCAATATCGGCCTCAGGGTTGGCGATGTTCTCAACCATCGTGCCGATGATCACGATGTACTTGCCGTCAGGGCACACCTTGTTCACGCCGGACATCTGCAGGATGTACAAGTCGCTGTTACGCTTCATTTCCTTCTGAGGGATAATAATTTGGCAGGAATTGGTCTCCTTCACAATGGGATGATCGGTGATGCAGATGGCACGGATCACCTTACCGGCCGGCTTCACGCGGTCGGAGAAGTACGATGGATCACCGACGATGAACTTGGCCTTGGCGACCTGACCATTGCTCTCAATGCTCTCGAAGACGCCCTGATCGTTGAAGTTGACCTTGTCGATGGGCGTTTGAAGCATGTACGTACCACCGTACACGGCGCACAGGCGGGAGAAGGCCTGGGGGAGCTCACCTGAGCCGTACAGGGGGTACACGTACGGGGAGCTGCCGTACATATCGAAGGACTGCTCGTAGAGCTTGCACTTCATGACGGTGGGGAACGCAGACTGGTTGAGGTACTCGTCGTTGGAGTGAAGAGCAACGGCGTGGCCGACGAAGTCGATGGTGTCGTTGCCGAGACCGAACTCCTTGTAGAGCTGCGCCATCGTCATGGTGTGCAGGTTGTGCCCCTTGTGTGTCTTGGGCTCAGCAGGATCGTACTGCTGCATGAATGCGAAGAACTTAGCAGCGCTGCGCTTCTCAAAGAAGCCCATCAAGGGGGAGGCGAGTGCCTCGGTCTCGGTAGCAGGCACCTTATTGATCTTGCCGCTCTTGACCACAAAGCTGTTGTCAATCAACATAAACTCCATGTTGTAGCGGTCCACGACGGTGGCGCGCAGAATCCTAACCAGCTCTCCAGCGCACAGCAGCACCTTGGGGATAAGATCGACATTATACAAATGGTTGCGGCCAAGGGACTCCGGTGGAGGGCCCTGGTTGAACTTGCTGAACAGCTGCTCAAGGTTCAAGCTAGCGCATTCGCCACCGTAGTACGGGTTTCGGTCGATGTGCAGCACTTTGTAGCCGTTGGTCGACAGCAGGCCGCTAAGGACGCACTCAATGAGGCCGGTGCCGCAAACAATCGCATCATATGACTCCTCCATGTTCTAATTGGAATATGCGCACAATTACACTCTACACACACCGGGGTGTAAGAAGAAGAAAATAATAAAAAATCATCAAGCCAAAAAAAAGGGGGCGACGCGCACTGAACGAGATACACCATTTCATTTCTAGTAAAAAGAAGAATGCGGTAGAGTGTACAGTCACCAATCGACAAAAATCAAAAGGGATGAGCTGTGTATTTGTGCTCATTGATGTAAACAGGCTCTATTCTCACGACGATAACGCAACTGTGACGCTGCGAACGGCACTGCTGTTGCTCTCGCCCGCGCTGCGAGGGCCGAAGCAGCTTGAGGGGCCTCGCAAATGTGAGTGCCCCCCAGAAACATAGCGGAGGTCGGTAGGGGATGCGCCAGTGGACTCCTTAGTGCCCGCCGCACTCGCTACCCCTGACGTTGCAGACGATGCGCTGCGGACAGGGGGTGCGAGAGTCTTTAAATACTCATCGCCAATGTTCGTCCCTCCACCGGAAATGAGTTGCGGTGAGGGCTTGGAGTTTGAGGTGAGTCCTGCGTCAGAGCCACTCCCTTCCCTTCGATGTGGTGGGGAGACAGTTCGACGATGCTCTGAGCTTAGCCGTGACGAGAGGGACTCTAAGCGTTGCTGCGTAGTGGTAGTGTGCTTGGCAACGGAACCATCACGGGAAAGGGACAGCACGACAGGTGCAGCAGCAGAACGGGTTGGTTGAATTGGTGAGTGCGAACGACCGAAGTTACCGTTGACGGCGCTGTTGCTGAGCTTCTCCATTGCGTTAACCCTTATCTTTTCAAGCTGAGTCTGCTGGGCAGCGAGGTACGTGGATTCATATTGACTTTTCCAGTACGTCACCTCGTCCTGAAGCCTCTCAGACGATTGCTTGTAAGACGCCAAGTCGCGCACCGACGTGTGGTACCGTGTTTTGAGTTCCTGGATGATCTCTTGCTGCTCGTCGAGCAAAACGTGTTGCTGCTGCCGCGTTGCGTGGCTTTGAATCATGTCTCGTTGTTCCTCATCGTCTTGATTTGCCAAGAGGCGCTCTAGCTCGACCACCTTCGCTGCCAAGACGTCGCATCGCGTGCTCAGTTGGAATGTACGCCCTTGAGAGGCACTTAACACCTTGTCGTTGTCGTCGATCAGCTCTTTTTGTTGCTCCATTTGCAAGAGACATTCTTGAACCTTCATCGCGTTGAGAGTTTCACGCTCAGTGGCCTCGTCCAGCGCAGTGACAGTTTTCCTTTGATCAGCGGCAGCGACTTTTAGGAGCTCGGTGAGCCTTTTGATTTCCGAATTTGCCTGCGTTAGTTTTGTGCGGGTGGATTCAGCAGTAGACTCCGCGGAGTCCAACTTACCTTCCAGCCCAACACCCCTATCGTGCAGGTGGTGAAGAGACTGCTCGAGTTCATCGATCCGCGCCCGCAGTCGCTTGTTGTCATCGGTGAGTTCTGCCTGCTTCTGAATCCCTTCTTGCAGCATCGCATCCGCGAGCAGCGTACTGTTCTTTGCATTTTGAACAAGTTCCACTGCGTTCTTAAGACGTGATTGTTCCCGAAGGAAGTCACCATGCGTCCGACTCGCTGACCCTGCAACAACAGAGGAGCGATGATGCAGTGCTCTGGCACCAGGTGTGTGACTACTGTCAGGGCGGAACGCCAATACGGCAGAGACTGACCCATCTACACCTATTCCGTAGTACAATTGCAGCGCAGGGACGCAGCCAGCGGCAAGATCCTGCGTGGTCACCGATGCTGGTACCACCATGGTCATGGGCGATGGAACCGCTTGCAACGCATTGACACGTGTGGCAACAATCGTCATGCCAGGGCGAGCCACACACACCGTGCACTCAACAAGCCCAACGAAACGATGCGCAGTCGTGACGATAAAGCCGCACACGTAGTGGGCAAGAGTAGAACTATGGCCTTCTTCTTGGGGGAGAGGAGCGAGACCAGTCGGAACAATGCTGAGAATCTTACCGAGTTGCTTTGCACTACCAAGCGATACAGAAGCGGCGATCTCATCCATGGCGGAGAGGGCACTGCTCCTTAGCACCGGAGCGGAGCTGAAGCTGTGGTCTCGTCGACTCGTCGCCCATTTGTTATCGCCAAAGGATTCGTTATTGGCACCGGCACTACTGCCCCATACCACCGATGTAAAATGAATGCGCGCCGACTCGTCACCTCGGCACAGTACAGCGACACAAGCATCGGTATCGAACACGGATGCAGCAGCGCTGGCAACGAAGGGACAACTCTGCAATTGGGCAACTTCAAGGGCACCACTACTACTTGCCGTCGTGTTGTTGTGGTGGTTGTACTTGTTGTTGTATGTTGTCTGCTCGGCGTCTCCTCCTTGGCGGTCCAGCAGCAACCCCTCTACGCCGTGGAATAGAACTTGAGCGCCCCCATCGAGGACGGCCAGGAGGCCAACAGGCGCAAGATCGCGGCTGCCCTCACTGACGTCAACCGGAACCTCGCAAATAGTTCGACAGATCCCAGACAATGACCCTGAGGAGGAAGAGGAGAGTAGATGACTGCTGTCGTTAGCAGCAGCTTGTTTGGCAGCTCCAGATAGCGACCGCAGCTGACGCCTCGTACTTGTTTCCCAGATAATAATGTTCGTATCATAGCTGGCACTGACGATAAACCGCGACTGATGGGTTGCTGATAAGAGGTGGACAGCACCGCGATGCGCGTAGAGCAAATCATCCCAATCTACATACCGAGGCAGTTCATCTCGGCGGTAGTGCTCCGCGGATAACAGGCCATCCCCAATGACGGGAGGCCTACGAGTGTTGAGCACAGAGATATGGCCAGATGACCATCCAATCCATAAGTCATCGGCGTGGGAGCACAGGGCCATCGAGATGGCGATGTTGGGGGCAACGTTGGACTGACCTCGGGGCGTTAGGCTGGCGGAGTACTCCGCGTGAACATGAGGAGGCGGAACAGGAGCGATCGCGACGTCGTGCACGAGGCGAGAGTCGAGGATTCTAAGGCCGCCCCTTTTCTTTTCTCCCGCAAATACAACGCGTGTCTTGGTTGAAGATGACGATGGCTGCGTGGATTGATTGTGTTGATGATCGCGCGGTTCGAGTGATGATGTCTCTGATGATCCTCGTCTGTCCGAAGGAAGATCGATTTCTGCAGCGATGGCAGAGCGCAGACTTCTGCCGTTGTTATCGATGGAGAACAACCACAAATCTAACATTTAAGGAATCGGTGGGTGTGTGATGGGCTACATTTGTTGTTGGGTTGACAGGGTTACAATGATGGAAAAGCGGAGCTTTCACACTTAGCGGTCAATGGTTATGATGAAATTGTTTGTCAAAAAAAGTTGCCAAAATCGCTACAGAAATCGTTGATGGAAATAAAAACAAACAACAAAAAAGGCACGACGACAAGTCAGTTCAACAGATCGCGTTCAATGTCAGTGACGAGGGCTATGGGCAGGACTTCCACACGAAGCTTGTGTTGGGCGGGCACGCGAAGGTGTCCACCACTGAGTCTGGGTCGATGTTGAAGTCCGACGCCAAGTGCCAGCCGCATTGAAATTTGTTCACAAACGACACATTGCCGACAACGGTGATATGGCTGAGACTAAGCGGCGCTGCGGTGGTTCCAGCACCAGCACAGTTCACACCTTGCTTTGCACCGGACACAGTAAGATACGACACACTCCCACCCAGTATATTGGAGCTAGCATACCACGGATGAGGCCCAAAGTTAGCCCCAAAGTCGCATTGATAGTTATTGCAATCCACCGTGATATTCCTGGCAACCCCTCCGCGGTAATCTCCACACTGAGAGTTATCAAAGTTATCAAACATAAATCCAGCGAAGGACGCTGCATTGATGTGCTGAATGTGAATGTTCTCCACCAAGAACCCCGCCCCACATCCGCACACTAAATTCACGTCAGTGTTGTCTAAAAAGTGCAGATCGCGCACGTGACCATTCTTGCAGGTCAGCAACGTGAGACCATCGGACCAGCGGCCGTCTGCATGATTGCCGTTGTTGGCGAAATAACTGTTAGCGATGGTGCAGTAGTCGCTCATCCACTGGAAGCCACTAGCACAGAGAGCCTGGATCGAGGCGCTGTACTCGAACGTCGCGTTATCGACGTTATTGATGCGCGCATTGACGGCATTGCCTCGATTATCTTCATTATTCAAGCACTCATTCCAGCTGTTGGAGAAACGCCGAGCATCTCGATTCCCATCGATTATGATGTGGTTGATGTTGACATTGGGAGAAAACACATCCATGATACCGCCGTCCGAGCAGCACGCCGCAAGGCCGACCAACGCAACGCAGGCGACCGAGGCATCCTTCGCGCAGATCCGAGGGTCGGTGAGGGCAACATCGGCTGTGGCGAGGGTGATCGCTTTTCCAATCGCAACTTGAGACGCAATGCCGTACCGAAAAAAAAAACAACCGAGGCATCCTTCGCGCAGACCCGAGGGTCGGTGAGGGCAACGCCGGCTG
>CYKH01002156.1:0-24111 GCA_001460835.1 Bodo saltans | reverse complement strand
AAGAAAGTTTGTGCAAACACAACAAAATGAATTGAATAACGATACCACCACTTTTGCTCGCAAGCTTCTTACGATGATCGAGCGCTCTTTGAGGCGTTTTGAGGAAGTGGCTTCGACGCACCATCGTGAAATGCTTGGCGTGCTTTTTGCTCCTCAAGAAGTTGTCGAAGGGCAACAGTTCTGTTCTTCTCCGAGGCGTAGAACACACGTTGTACCTCAGCTTCGCTAAAGTGGGTAGGAGCCTCCGGGAGAACACCATCGTTGATCACTGCGAGCAGGCTGTCAATACTGGCCTTCTCCTTGGCGAATTCAAACGCTTTCTTCGTGAGCATCATGCGGGCAGCCTCTACGTTGCCACCACACGCATCCAAGCACGCCCCCACCACGTCTTCTGGTAGGCGTCCCACGTAGACCCTTTCAGGCAGGTGTTTCATACGAGCTTCTAGTTTTCCTCGTCTGGCTGCCAACGACGGTAGCCGAACTTCGTAGCTAAGCAACTCCTGCTCCATTGCCATGAGCTGCCGAATAAAATTTGGATTTGGTCGCATCTGCGGTGCAAGCATGTCAATTGCTTCTTGCAGGGAGAGTTGCTTGCGCGTCATGAGGTACGCAATGGCTACCGAGGGCGATCTGCTACGACCTGCAAGGCAGTGAATGTATATGGCAGGCTGTGGAGCTTCTACTTCTGCAGGCTGATCGTTATCTCTTTGACTTTCATCAGCGTTTTCGTCGTGCTCCGCGGGCTTTTCTTCCCAATCACCAAAGGCAGCGCCACGTTGCAACATTGCGTCATCGATAAACCTCAGCGCACTCATGAAGGGATCAAAGTCAATCAACGAAAATGTCATTGTGTCTTCCAGTGGGCAGTGGAAGGTGCGCACCTCATGTGACGGGGGACGATGACGCAGCCACTCTTCCCGTGTGGGTGGGCGAACATCTTCCACCGCAACTGCGCTGCTGCTTCCTGTCACGTCTATGGTGGCACCGTGATGGTCGACTATGGCATCAAGATCTTCAGCGTCCGCTTCCATTTCATTTTGCTTCACCTCCGCTCCAGGTGCTCCTTCAGTGCTACCACTCACACCCTACGCAATGGCTACTGAGGGCGATCTGCTGCGACCTGCAAGACAGTGAATGTAAACGGCGGGCTGTGGAGCTTCTTTTTCTGCAGGCTGATCGTCATCTCCTTGACTTTCATCTGAGTTCTCATCGTGTTGCGCGGCGGCGGGCTTTTCTTCCCAATCACCAAAGGCAGCGCCACGTTGCAACATTGCGTCATCGATAAACCTCAGCGCACTCATGAAGGGATCAAAGTCAATCAACGAAAATGTCATTGTGTCTTCCAGTGGGCAGTGGAAGGTGCGCACCTCATGTGACGGGGGACGATGACGCAGCCACTCTTCCCGTGTGGGTGGGCGAACATCTTCCACCGCAACTGCGCTGCTGCTTCCTGTCACGTCTATGGTGGCACCGTGATGGTCGACTATGGCATCAAGATCTTCAGCGTCAGCTTCCTTTTCCTTTTGTTTCACCTCCGCTCGAGGTGCTCCTTCAGAGCTACCACTCACACCCTCACAGCCTTCGCAGTGGCTACCCTCCTTGTCACACGTCTTCTTTGCGCGTTGCTGCTCGTAGCGTAATTCTGACTCTGACACCCACAAATCATCAAGGATGCGCTGATAATCATGTGCATCTTCTACACACCGCACGACACACCTTACATTCCAGTCGAGAATCATTGACGCCGCGGCTTGGGCACCGCCAACGTAGAGCGCCCCAGGAATGACTTCACACACTCCATCTGGAAGTTTATCGGGGAGGACTGACTTAAGCATACGCTTCGTAAGCGATGATGTTATGTTGATGTATGGAACTTGAGACGAGTGTTTATGAAACAACGCAACATCACAAATCCATAGGCTACAATTCGCAAGTAACCACGAACAACGAGCTACTTGGTACACACAAAAAAAACATTCTCACAAAAACAACAACAACCCACCCTACACTTGAAAAGGAATTGCATTTCCTTGCAACACATGGAAGTTGGTAGCATCGGCGCTACGAGACTTCTCCGTTGGATGCCACACATCCACTTCTGGTGCGAGGCGCTCCACCAGTTGACGATGACGTGCGCCCACCACATGCCCTGGCATGCGTGACCAGCCAACGTACATATTGCACATGTAGCAGTAGCTGAGCACTGGTGGGGCGCGGAATTGTAGGAATAACTCCTCTGGGACGCTGCGATCGATGTCGTCGTTCCTGCGGCCCGATACTCGCTCGGTCTCCATCATTTGGTCATGATGCTCTTGACGGCGCTGCTTTAGTGCAAGCGCTTCTGATTGGTCAAACACAGGCTCTTGGCGCTTGTCCACGCAAACAATGTCAACGAAGCGCTTCATTGTCGTCAGGAGGTGCTGCTCTACGAGGAGAGCATCCTCTGCGTGACCGACAGCTTGCATACGCTGCGCCACTGCCAGCGCAGTGGCTTCAAGTGTGGAGACCCCGGTACTTCGCGTTTGTTTGCGGAGCGATGCGAAGAGGGATTCATACGAATCGTCGATCTTGAGCGCCACCCGAGGTATCGATCGGGGGACGTGGCGGTTCACGCGGTGTGCTTGGGTCCAGGTTCCGTCAGAAAGAATGATATGCAGTCTGTGTATCATCCCTGTGGCGGCGAGTGGTGCTAGCGGGGAGGAGGGCGCTCCAGAATATGCAACACTTTTTGTTTCATCTCCCTGCTGTTTTTCAGGTTCGACGAAAGCGACGTCACTGATAAGTTGGGCCCCGTCTTCCGGATACAGCAGTGCTGGATGGGTGATGACAACGGACGCCGGCATTGCAGTTGCCGTAGTGTCTTGAACATGACGTTCCACTTGAGCCAACCAGGCATCGTCATCGGCGATACCCCAAACACGAATTTCACTGTCAAGAATAAACGCCGCGATATGCCCAGTGTTTGTGGTCCGCATGAGTTCCTCCGAGTGGAGAAGCATGGTGACAATTGCTACTTGTGACAACGGATGAAGCAACTCTTGCCGCATTTGCCGCATCTTCTCCAAGTCGCCACAGACGCAAGAAGGGTTCGGTAACCAGCAGTACACACAGCGCAGTCGTTTCATGGTGGAGAGGAGCATCACTGTGATGATGCGACGAACAGAGGCCTCGTGGCGTTGCCGTGGTGGCAGAGATTTGATGAAGGTGCACCACGCCTCGGACTTTTCATGCTGCAGATAAATGTTACACGGCACATAGTCGTCTGAAAGGTACCACGCAATGGCTTCTTCAGTCGACGAGAATGTGAGTGGTCTTCCAGGGAACTGTTGCTCTAGGAGGTGACGATTTTCTCGAGACGGAGCAATGAATCGATGAGTGATGGGGACTGGTAGCCCAACGTATTCAAGGATGCGCTGAATGGAGTCTACATAACGATTGACTGAAACCGTTTGAGTGGAGGGGCTATGACACGGTGCTGATGGGTCATTCTCCATTAATTTGGGATTCGTTTGGTTCTTCTGTTTGACCGTATATACAACGAATGTGATGTCAAAACATCAGTAGGATACCACACACTAATGGAATTAGCCAAATAGAGGAATTTTGATAAATTGCTGTTGATGATCACAACCCTAATCTGGAGGAAGGGGAGCGAGAGCCCGCCTGTTCATAGCGAAAATAGCAAGTGCACACCACTACGCCCGCCTCTCCAAACGCGTGCGTCGAACCTAAGTTTCTTTTCGCACAACCACACACAAGATCACACAACAGGGAGAGGGAATAAAGTGGTAAAGAGGGGAGAAACAAAATACACACACAAATGGAAGAAGTCAACAACTGCGGAAGTTGTATGTCTGTTGGCCTTTTGATTCGTTTTGCATTTATTTCTTGTTGTTTGTCAAGCACCTGATGCGTAGAATGCTTCAACAAAATGCACCAACACCGCAAGCGAGCCCACGGGGTTTCTCTTGTTTGGGATTTGTTTCTTGCGTGTTGTCGCTTGCGTCTTCTTCATTTTTCTTGTCGCTTTTCACTTTTTTTGATTTCTTTTTTTTTGTTTTTTTTTTTCTTGTTGTTTTTGCCGTTCTCAAGACCACTCTCTCTACGTCACTTCCACAGACAGCTAATACACATACATCATGAAGGGACTCTTGGATAGTTTCACAACACTACTAAATGAGAGAGAGAGTATCTGCGATTGTGACACACGTTTCCATCATTTGTAGCAGAGGCCCCCTTCACCCACGTATGAATTCCCCTGAACGTGTTTGTTTGCTATCAACCCGGCGGCTCTCTTTACAAGTAACCAGACTTGTGGCTGAATGCGTTCTTTGCGTACGAAGCGAAGTCGATGGTGCCTCGGGCAGTGACGTCGTACTTCTGGAATGTGGCCTGTACGAGCTCATTCACGTCCGTCTCAGCAACCTCCATAAAGTTCGATTGGAAGCATGAGTTCAGCATCTTCTTCAGGTCATTCTGGGAGATCTCACCGTCACCATCGGCGTCGTAGATCTTAAAGAACAGACGCTGCTTCTCCTGGTCGTTCACGTTGCGGGCCTTGCCTTGGTAGATGGCAAGGCTGGTCACGAACTCAACGAAGTCAATGCCACCGCTGTTGTCACGGTCGAACATGCGGAAGAGACCATCGATAAACACGGAGCCACCGTGGCAGGCCATCATATCACGGAACTCTTCAGCGTCGATGAGGTTGTCGTCCTTGACCGAGGCGCTGAGCTTCTTGAAGTTGACGTACATGTTGGTGATCTCCTCGGCGGTGAAGGTGGTCACCTCAGCAAGCTTGGCAATTGTCGCGGGATCAGCCATTCTAGTTTTTTGTTGGGGTTTTCTTTGGTCACGTTATATTGTTCTTTGTCAAGTGAGGAAGCAAAGGAAATAATCGTATTAAGTATTTATGGGGTGCAACATCGACAGGCACTAAAAAAACAATCTCAAATTTCGGCTCTATGCGTCGACCCCGACATCCCACCCAGTAGTATCTTCTTACGTTCCTTTCTTCACAAACGATGTTCACACGAATACAACAAAATTAAAGAGGAAGCTCTGCGATGTGTATTTGCGCACACATCGAATGGGTGATGCTATTCTTCCATGTCTGGCAGCACCTTCTTAATCGGTACGAGCCGCTTGGCATCGGTGTATAGTGATTTGTTGAGCCCGACATGATGCAGAAGTAGCGTCGTTTGCATCGCTAGGACTTCCTCTAAGGCAATGTGGCCACCGTCCCAGTACATACCGACCCACCCGTGGCGCAGTGCTTGCACGTCGCTTGGGTTTAGCATCCCTACGACTGGCGGAGCTGCGGAGGCCGCATCTACTGAGCTGCTATTCGGCAGTTTCCCTGACGTCAGAGACACAGCGATGTCTACCATCGAGGCATCTTCAATCAATACAATCGGGCAGTAGGCTACGTCTGAATTGTCCTTGAGCACCTCCTGAATGGAATGCTGAAACGGGGCAAAATTATTATCTTTGCCAAAAGTAGGAAGCGATACAAAAATCGCGGCGATATTCTTCAACACTTTGGCTGAGTTGCAGACGACTTCAGCGAGTGCCCTACCCCACAACCTTGGTATTTGCGCTCCATAGATTCCCTTGAACGCACCGCAGCCAATTGCGCAGAGGACAGGGTACTGGACGCGGAACTTGTCGTCCATGACCAGCAGCAGATGTTGCCAAATCAGCCGCATTCGCTTCAAAATCTTTTCCTTGTCTAGCACGGTGGCACCGTCTCCGTCGTCGGACATCTTTGTGAAGTAGTGGCGATCAATGTCGGAGTACGCGAAGTTAATTCCGGGGGCAGAGCAGGAGACCACCACAGGGGGTTTCGGTAGAGGTTTGTAGCGCCCGTCGTAGAGAATGCGAACAAGTCCGCTGATCATCAGTTGCTGTGTTTTGAGATGATCTTTGTATGCCATCGATGCATGCTTCGATTGGGATTCGTTTGGCAGCAGCAGGCTGGCTGGTCGCGCACCAACGTAGGTGACCATAGCACTGTCTGCCAAGGCGCGAGCTTGCTGTACCGTCATAATGCTTGTCTCCGACACAGGGACCCGTCTCGCGTCGGATTGAGTCGCTAATGGTTGTGGCAGCGTGATGAACACGCCTTGCTGCTGCTCCGGGCGACCAAGCGCTTTCAGCCATCGCCGTGTGAATGGTATCAGCACGCTGGCGTCGTCAAGGGGCTTGCGGTTGATAGTGGGAACATCTTGAAGGACGAAGCGAATCACCTGCAGCGTGTCCACGTTGACCATCTTCGCAAGGAACACAGCAGGCTGCGTTGAGGCCTCGGGCCGCCCAGGAAAGTCGAGCGACGCTGACGGCACACGCTTGGACAGGACACTGCCGTCAGACGACGAGGGCAACGTGCCATATGTGGGGATGGTGGAAGGGTCGAGAGGGAGAGCGGGGAGAGTAGGGACTCCGCCACTTGAGGAGGTACTAGGGGTGAGGGGGGTTGCAGCGACTGGGGGGAGTAGCGGCGTTGTGGGGAGCTCTGCTCGTGCAACCTTGGCAGGCTTCGAGCCATCGTCATCGTCGATGGTATGCACTTCCGTCGCTCTCTTTGTCGGTCCGGCTAATATTGTGGGCGGCCCACCAACTACGGTCGCCTTGCCGCCGCGCTCAAGCTCCTCAGGCTCGACCATGAACCTCCTGATCTTTCGTGTTTTGAGAATATCCTCCTTGTGCGTTTGAATCTTCTGCTTCGTATCGACGAAGTAGTTTCCGATGGAGGCGGTCTTGAGGCCGCGCTGGTAGGCCAGTTCGATATCTGCGCTCTGTGTTTTCGTGTACGCTGTCCACCCGGCAGCATCAGCGTCGGGCACCGGCAAGTCATTACGAAAGCGCCACTGAGGAACAGTACCTTTGTCCGCATCAGGTGCCACGAACTTAGTCCGCTTTGGAGGCATATGGTGCGGTCTATCTTTCTTTCATATCATGTGAAGATGAGAGGCGAGTACGTCAGTGTAACAGAAGGAAACATTGTGGTGAATGAAGAAGGGCATCAATACAAACAAAACAAATGCTGATCACTATGAAACCAATGCCAGTTTCCAATAGTGCTCTGTACCAACTAGGCGTAGCGATCGCCATCTCTTGCCTCTCGCGCTGTCCCGTCGTGTCGTGCAACTATCTGGCTGCAGCAGCTTTCTTATTGCATTGCGAGCAGTTCGACGTGCGCTTGAGCCGCAACCGCTGACCTACACTAGCGTCCCACTCATGCCCACAAGCTGAGCACAACCACCACACTTTGGTGGTGGGAGGGACTTGCTCCAGCCGCAAATCGCCGTTCTTCACAGGATGCCACTCCAATTGAATTGTTTCATTGGAAGCGCTTGAGGACTGCAGAGTTGTGACGGAGCACGTGGGACAAAGGGACTTTCCTTGCACTCTGGACTTGACGCGAGCCTCAAACGACGTGCGGCACGTGGTACACGTCCACCACGCTTTGTGCGGCGATGAAATCGGCAATGTCTCAGGATCCACAAACGGATCGTTGCGATCCGAGTCCCACTCCTTCAAGATGGTGCTCGCAGCAATATTCGACTTGAGGGTTGGGTTCTTCACCGCATCACAGCTAGGGCACGGGTTCTTCAGGATGCAACGAAGAAACACCGCCTGCTTCCACTCATGACTACACTCGTTGCAACACCACCGAACCACCGCACCGTTATCCACGAGAATGTTGGCAAGAGGTATTGGATTGGTTGCGGCGTATTGCTTTGCGAGGTTAGGTAACAGTACGACCATGTGCTTTGATTGAGCCGTCTCTTCCTCGGACAATGAATTGAACTCATCACCTTCGCCTTCAATGTTTTCGTCGCTTTTATCTGCGTTGGCATCTCCACTCGCAGCTTCGCGACCAGTAGTGAAAATGGCAGCGGTATTCTCAGAGGCTTCTTGCTCGTCAATGGAACCTTCAGGGTCGTCGCCGTCAAGGGCGCCGGAGGATGCGGACGAGGTGTTGGCAGCACGGTCGGCTTCAGAAATGGAGTTTTCTACAATTGCATCTATGTCATCAACGGCGCTGTCCTCCTCCTCAATGCCCTCCCCCTCTTTCCCTGCAGCATTTTGTTTCTTCTTCGCTGTCTTTGGGAACACTGCAGTCCCTTTACTGAGAGGAGTCTCGGCGACAGCGGCCGTCCGACGAGCTTTGCCTTTGGAGGAAGCCCAAAGTACAGACTGAGTAATAGAGCCAACAGCGAGGGCTGATGGCGCTGCTCTGAGCACGAGAGTGGAGTGAATCGAAGGTGACCGTCGCACCAATCCAAGAGAATACAGCGACGGAGCACCCAATGCTATCAACGATGTCTTCTTCATCGAATACTCTTGCAAAGAGGAGACAGACAATAATAGAGCATCAGCAATCGGAATGTAGAATCTGTCCATTTCATAGCACCAAATAAATCATCTTTGATCGCTCATTTTTTTTTCTTTGCCAGCATCACATCAAGGATGTGCGAACACATTTTTTCTTCTCGCGCAAATAGCAACATTGTTTTATCTTCATTCAGAACTGGAGAATGGGATGGGGAGGAGATTTAGGATTGGACACGTCATCACACACCTCCACGAAGGCGCTTTGCAGGCAGCTTCATCGCCTTGTACTGATTCACATCAAAGCCGCTGCAAGAGCATGCGGTGCACACACCGAGGTACAGTAAATGATCTGATACATCAACGGGAATCGTAGAGTCGCTGCAGGCTGGGGACTCGGCGGTAGCGGAGTCTGCACAATTGGCGTAGGATGTGTCACCGTCGTTGTTGTACCACAGCTCATGGGGGGAGTGAAGGAACCCGAAGTCCATTGGGGGCAAGTGTGGGACTGGGTCTGCTTCGTGTGTGACGCGGTATTGCACGCCGTCGGGCAGCACGGTGGTGACCCAAGCAGCAAATGCCGGATTGCCAACGCGAGGCTCACCGAAGTTGTAGACTTCCAAGCTGTTCACGCCACTGATCTTCCGTTGGATGTCGACACCAGCGTGCAGGGAAACTGCGGCGCCAAGACTGTGACCAGTCACAATCATACGACTGCTGGGGTGATTGCGAACAAGCGTCTGCACGTCCCGGAGAAGTGGTTCGGCAAGCTCGAGGTACACCTGGAAGAACCCTGTATGCACTTCGCAGCCACCCGGACAAGACGGGTCGGGGTACGGCATTTTCTTGAAGTCAAAATCGGCGATCCAGTTGGGGATATTACTGCTGCCGCGGAATGCAACAATGATGGCATCGTCTGCTGGGGAGTAGCCACTGTAGCCTTGGGCGTCAAACGTACCGTTGGTGTACACCCCCTGCACCACGAAGTTGCTGTGGTAGCTGCACGACTCTCCGCAGTTCCACGCAGCGATGGCGTTGTGGTCGCAGTAGGACGCTTTACAGAAGTACAAACTGTTCATGGCGCGGCTCGGGTCGTAAGACGCATCGACTCCTCCAAGCAATAGAGTCGCAGCCACGGCGACGACCAAGAAGGTCATCCTCGAAGCAATCATTGTTGAACGACACAATACCTTTTGATAACGCTCTGCGATTTTTTTTTCCCTTTTTTTGGTTTGTCAATAGCGATTCTACATGAAGCGTCGCAAAAGCAAAGGAGAGCACATAGCAATTGTGGCTTCCACATCGGTCCACACACACAGTCTTGCGCTCAAACCAACACAACGCATGCAACAAGAAAAATACACAAACAAACGTTTCCCCAATTTCACGATGACTCTATTCGAGCGTGATAGGCCGCGCGCTTTCTTTGACAGTTCATCCATTGCAGCACAAACAGAGCGATGACCGCCAATATACACACGCCCAACATCACAGATGAGCTTATCGTTTCAGCGAGACCACTGCCATCGTTGCGATGATGCATGATCGAGCATGAGTGGTTGGATAATAAGGCGCCTGTATTATTGCTGAAGTTGCACAACTTGGTGTTTGGGGCGCATGAGCGTAACGTCGCATTCCAAGCAGTACCAGCGAAACAGCTGCAACCGCTGCATGTTCTTAACGTCGTAGATGCGATGCAAGCATCTCTTGTATTCGCAACCGATGAGGGGCAGTGCATCTCACAACGAGGACCACTGTAGCCGGGACTGCATAAACATGTGCCGTTGGTGAGGCAGGAGCCAAAAACTCCACAGCTTGGGCATTCTGCAAGTACGACAGGCGACGAGATGTCGTAATGAAGAGGATCATCATTGGTTGTGTGCGTGCTCACGTTGTAGATGCCAACAGGAATATTACAGGAGACCCCCCTCCACTGGGTTGGGTCAATGCACACACATTGCCCGTCCTCGTTGCATTCACCCTTCACACACGCAACAAGGCAAGTGTAGGGAGTGACGAAGTAGACAGATCGATTAGGGGCTGCTGATAAATAGGGGGACGCTGCTGAAAAGTAATTGCCGAACCACACACGCAACAAGGCAAGTGTAGGGAGTGACGAAGTAGACAGATCGATTAGGGGCTGCTGATAAATAGGGGGACGCTGCTGAAAAGTAATTGCCGAACGGGTTGAGTGATGTCAATGTGAGTGGTGTTGTGGTCGCTTGAATGTCGATCACAAGCGTCTCCGGATCAGACACGGTGTGCACCGCGACCACAGCACTGTTGTGAAAATACTGAATCACAAAGATTGGGATTGGTGGACCGTTGTCTCGATCAAGGTCCAATGTGGGCCCCATGACGATGGTTGTCGCATTGCAAGCAGAGGGCTGCATGTACGGCGGTGAGCACCAACGGCTCTTCGTGGGGACTGTTTCGAGCAGGAGGACAGCTGGATCAAAGTCGCGGAACTTGTACGAGGGGAGTACCAGTGCTGCCGAAGCACGCTGATCACTGGAGGTACTGAGAGTCAACACGAGGTCTGAGGAGGGATTCGCGGTGGTGAACTTCATAGATAGTCGAACAGTGTTGACAAGGTCGATGGTTGCGTTGTACACTCCAGCTTGAGGAATACGCCCACGCACGTTATCGAGAAGGTCAAGTTCGTCTGGGAACTTTGGAATGAGTCTAAAAGAAGTATCATTTCGACTGCTTGCGTCGGACACAAGTGAGAGGATCGCTGCATCATGGTCAGCGTCCAAAGCTTGTTGAACCAAACAGCTTGACAATAACCGAAAGCACGGTCCGTTTCGTGACACGTTGGCGAAACCAGTGCACTGAAATACGCGGTTTGCCGGCATTGAGCTGCTGTCGAGCATCGGTTGGTACGCTTCAGGGACGCAGACGCCTGCTCCATTGACATTGTACAAAAACACGCAAGCATTTGTGTTGCTACCAGGTTGTGTCACAAGCACACAATGCCAGCAGGTTCTTGCTGTCAAGCATAAATTTGCCACAGTATCATTGCGAATTATTCGTATGTACGCTCCTTCTTGAATCACTCCAGCGACGGTTGCATGGGTAGTAGTAGGATCTGTCGACGACTGATCATCATCTTCATGGGCTGATGTTCCATTGCTGCGAAGAAGCCTGCCTTGAATGGATGCATTCCAATGTTGATAGAATGTGATACGGCTTCCCACGCTAAGCCCATACTGCGCATGTGTTGTGGTGAGAAGACTGATGTTAACGGTTCTAAACACAATTTCGTAGATAGTGCCGAAGGGGTCAAACCGCAGCTGCATATCAAGGCTGCAGTTAGGACTTGATACACTGTTGTTGGCGGCGTCCTCCACACATCCATCGCCAGAACTGCTTTGAACAATGATCGTTCCGTCTGGGGCAAGCGCCACGTATTGTGTCCTCACGCCCCATCCGCCTGTCAACACATCAAGACCTGTGACGAACTGGTCATACACACGGGCCCGTCTGTCTGTCGCGACACTTCCGCTGGTCATCACGTACAGCGGCACCCTAGACGTATTCGCATAGTCACGCACGGTCGACTCGTTCCTCGCTACGTTTGCGTTAGTGATCCACATGAGCTGAAATGATGCAAGGAACGACGACGCGTTAGGAAAAGGAAGAGCCTCAATCGTACCCGCAGGAAATTGATAGCGCGCACTTGCCCTTGACATGTTCCACCACACCAACGCGTCCGTTGGGACACCAGTGCAATCACCAGCAACGGAAACATTGCCGGCACATGCGGTGAAGGTGAAAACATCAGTAAAGGCGGATGAGGAAAGCGGCACAAGTACGGCCCACGTCAAACAAGCGATGACAGTTCTTACGTCAAGCTGAGTCATTCGAGGACAACAACGGACATACTTCGTTTTGCATAAACTGATGAAGGAGGCAAAAAAGCGAGGAAGTTTAGAATAGAACGAAAAAAAAAACTTGGAATTTAGGTTTATCTATTTCGCGAGCCACTCACGGTAGGAATGTAACACCATCAGTGGATCGCCACCTACACGGATGTGAGCTGCGGTGCGGGTAGGAGATGGCGGACGCCTTCCATCGGTCCTGCACCCGACATCGCACGCATCCTCCCTGCTCGCCGTGCACGCCGACGGAAGTTCAGCAACTGCATTACGACCGACAATAGCAATGCCGAGACACACAGCGCAAGGATTACTGCAAGCGCATTCGTCCTTGTCCATGGCGAGGATGAGTTGGCGTGTTGAACTGCACGGGGCGTTGAGGAAGGGTATGGGGTGGTGGGTGCTTGCGAACTATTAATGTCCCGGCACGTCGAGTTCGACAGGAGCGCACCGGTGACACGGCTGAAGACGCAACCAATGACTGCTGAGCAGATCATGGTGCTTGCGTTCGACGCCGTCCCTGCAAAGCATACACACGTGTTGCACACCGTTAGGCTCGTCACCGTGGTGCATGTGCGTGTAGATGCGGTGGCGCAGCCTAGCTCGCACCGCGGCCCCCCGTACCCTTCTTCACAACTGCATGTTCCGTTGGTGGTGCAGTTGCCGCGAAGGCACGTGGGGCACTCTGCTCGCACAATCGCATCCTTGGCACACTTGTCATTGACGATAAACATGCCCACCGGCACATCGCACGATGCCCCAGTCCATTGCGTCGGATCGGAGCACACACACACACCTCCGCTACTATCACAACTGCCGTGCACACAAGCGATAAGACATTGATACCCGGCGACGAAGTATGTGGATCGGTTAGGTGCCCACGTGAAGTACGGCGATGCTGTTGCCGCGATGCTACTCGTCGACGATAAAGAGAACTCCACAGACGTTGACATCAAGTTATCCACCACATGTGTCCCAGCACTGCTGATGGTATGGACAGCAAGAACACCGCTTTCGTGAAAGTATTGCACGAGATACGTGAGAGGAACAGCCGCTGGCGTCACATTGAATACAAACGTAGTGACATGGCACTGATCGATGTGGATGTACGGCGGGCGGCACCACTGACTGTGTTGGGTCATGTTTGCTTGTGACCATGAGAGTGATTCTGGAGCTGTAAGAGTTTGGCAAACAAAAGGCAAGTAGAGGAGGGCCTGTGAACTTTTTGTAGCGCTCGCATTGAAGCGAATGACGACTACTTGAGACGGTGTACAAAGTAGCTGGACACCAATCTCTTGAAGACTGCATGTAGCGTTGCTGGGGAGTTGCTGGGGAGGGACACACCCTGTCACAGTTCCCAACTCCACCAAAGGAAAGGACATATTCGGTGCTATCATGGGTTCAAGCGCAACATGGAAAGAAGTATCGGCGTCGGAGACATCAGCATCTCGTGACTGCTGGACGACGCACGAAACTTGTGAAAGGAAACAAGGACCAAACAACGTCACGTCGGCAAAGGCCTTGCAGTCATTGATACGGTAGGCCACTGGGGTTTTGGAATCGATAGCAAGCATCGCTGGCGCAGGAAGACAAACACCATGTCGGTTGATGTTATGCGCAAACACGCAGCCCACCAGATGATCACCTGCGGACATGGCCACGCAATCTTCACACGTGGATGCAGCGAGGCACAGGTCTAAGGCGGCATCATCTCGCTGTAGTGCGAATAGAGTGGTCGTTCCATTGATGGGGTCGGCTGGGGTGCGCGCGTCAGACAAATGTTGGGTAATGGTTCCATTGACCGCCGTGCCCAGCAACGCATACGTGGGGGACGTTACGATTCGTATACTCGCAGCACCCTCACTAGTGGCATTCGACGCAAAGGCCGCATCGAGTGTCTTCACCACGACGCTGACATCAGCTCCAAACCGATCTACTTGTGTCTGCAGTGCAATCATGCACCCAGTCCTGTTGCACCCGAAGTCCCGCTCGTCGCAGTCGCATCCTTGCCCCTTGGTGTACTCAACGATGATGCTGCTGTGTGACTGCGCAACACGCACGGTGACGTCTGAGCCGTCAAACGAGGGAGTGAATGAAAAGCCCAGCGTGGTGGGCGTGACAAAGTATGCCTGCGGCACAACGGTGAGGCCACCGAACGCATTCACGTACAGCGGCACTCGAGTCATATTTGCGTAGTACGCCACAGTATTATTCCGCTGGGTACTGTTGTACTGGCACGATGCAGCTGCAAGCCACATCATTTGAAACGACGCTAGGGAAATGTCACTACTACTAGGTAGTGGCACAACGAAATTGTTCCCTCCCACCGTCGTGGCCCCAAGCTGTGTCATGTTCCACCACACTTGCGAGGCCGCAACAGTTGCACAATTCTGAGCAGAGTCGATGATGATAGACATGTTCCCTAGACACAGTGTTGCTTGCAGTTGGATTGGGTTCCCAGCGCCACACGCAACAGATGCAATGACACACGTTACTATGGCGGCGATGATGAAGGTGTTCATGTTCACGTTAATAATAACGCGTTTCCATGTTGGCTGACTAGGTGTCTATTTTCAATTGCGTTCTTCACAGAATAGAAATGAGAAATGTGAAGGTTTCCGTACGATTATCATTACCACACACACATCCATAACATCCAGCACAAAGAATATCCTTTTTCTCTTGACTACATTTTTCTCTTCAAGACTTCGTTTCGTGAATGTACACCCGAGGCATCCCAATGTTATTATGGGGAGGACTTCTGCGGCGATGGGAGTGCTGTTGTTGTTGGGGCGGTCAGTGTTGAGTACACTGCTGGAGGAACCAGCCCTATCCTGCGCGATGCTGAGGAAGTTCGAGCCGACGACGACGGCGACGGGGACGTTGGCGAGAGTGCTCGAGCTACCGCAGGGGGTCGGTTTGCCGCAGACCCAACTCGTGGACTTGTCGGTGGAGCGACCAACAGGTTATGGTTTCCCGATAATGGCCCTCGCATCATAGTTGCCGATGGCAGTCGACCAGCACTTCGAGAACCGCTCGACACGACACTCCCTGCCGTATCAGGCCGGCGGGCGGCACCAGCAGATGCCTGACGAAGGGTCAGCATCGGCGTGTGGTGCAGCCCCTTAGGGGCACTTGTTGCCGCCACCAAACTTTGTTGGGTGTCCTCGATAGCTTGCCTCATAGAAGGAATGGTGGTCATCAGACTCGTTCGGGTAAGCAACTTGATGCTCATGTGGTTGAGGTGCTCCACGCCGATGCCCCCTGAGGTGGGGACGGCAATGCACCGAGGCGGCTGCAGCGACTCCACACGGAAGAACTCTGACGCCTCGTCATCTTGCTCTGAGATGGTGGCGAATTGGCCAGTGGTTTGCATCAACGCGATACGGCTAGGTCGATTGTCTTGCCCAGCACCCCCACGGGCTCCTGCACGCCCGGCACGGCGATCTACGGGCGCAGCAACATCACCGCTGATATCAGTCTGCGTTGCCGCACAATCCATCCCGCTGCTTCGCCAGTCAATACTATCTTGCATAAAGACGCCAGAGGCGTTAAGCCTCCCTGCGGTTGGCCGCCTTAATTCTGCCTTGACGAACCGCCCGGACTTTGTACGAACCATACCAGGCCCGTTCTTCCCTCCGTTGGATAGGACGTCTGAGGCGCTGTCAGGCACATCTTTGCCGTTGAGAGGGACACCATGAGCGCGGAGCTTCGGTGGAGGAAAAATGCCTCGAATCTGGTCCACCACAGTTCGTTCAACAGTGCGGAATAAATGCCGAATGTTTGCGTCAATCGCCTTCGCCGCGTGCTGGCGCTTCTCTACATGATTAAAGTCCATACGAACGTTGAACTCTCGAAGCTGTTCAATGGACTCGCGCCACTGAAGCACATCTGACCTTGTCATGGCTGCAGTGCCCATCTCTAGGATACCGCGCTTCACGATGTCTGCCACCATGTCGTTGGTGAAGGTTGTCAATGTGGAGTGCATTGACCGCACGAGAATACGCTGGAATACACTCTTGTTTCGTTCATGCACAAGATGCGTATGTCGTCGCCATGCAGTGAGAATCACGTCTCGGTCGCCATCTCGCATGTAGTAATGAGGATCCCGGGCACAAGCAAAGAGGCGATGAAGGAACAAGCGATCGTTCTGAAATTGTGACTCAACTTCGTTTTCGTTGAATTTGGGCCGAAGGTACGTGTTGTGCAGCACAGAGACACTCGACGCATCCTGATCACGATCGTTCAAGTTTTGCTCCTTGTTTTCCAGGCGTCGGTAATCGGCCATAATCGGGGCAACGGCACCTTTCCACTGACGACCTGCTAACCACGCAGTGCTGCGCGGGAGCTCCAAGAACAGAGACGACGTCACAATAGATGTTGGATTCTTTGCCCCAATCTGAGATCTTGACAAATGAGATGCTGACGACGGCCCAGCGGAGGGAACTGCAACAATTGTCAACGGCAAGTCGATCGCCTCGGTTGGTCTTCTGTCCACAAGATCACCCACACCATTATAGGTGGATGATGTGATGAGGTGCCCCGTGGTGCCACTAGCACCAAAGCGATTTACAAATTGTTCTGCCTCTAATGCTGCTGCATCCAGTAGTCTGTTGACGCCAGCAAAGGCGTACCCAGTATTTTGCAGCAGCTCTGCGTTTTCATTTTGGAGCCTCACGACAACACCCTTCAGCTCCTGAGCGGTGGCCATCGCAGTGACGCGCTCCTCATGCACTTGTCGCTGTTCCATAATCGTGGAGAAGAGCACGTTACTCAACTCGTGGCGGCGCCAATACAATTTCGCTTCTCTTTGGTTGACGCTGTCAGTTGGGGCAGGCACTAACGATCGTTGGAATCGGAATCGAGTGAGCTCTTCCACGGTGTTGTTGCCGCCGCTGCCAGTGGCAAAGTAGGAGTGCGTCATCTCTCCCATGTACTTGCTTGCTGCCTTGACAAAATCTACGAGCACTTGGTTGTAGTCGCTGAGGCTTGAGACTTGAATATTTAGTTGACGCATTGCTTCAAGCATACCTGCTCGTGATTTATTGAGCTGCTCACGTAGGTCACTGAGCTGCTGGCGGTAGTCACGAGCATGAGCGGAGACAAGCAGTTGGATCATTTTCGTCTTTGCAATTTGTTGTTGAAGCTTCAGTTGCAGCTGCTCGTACTTGTCCCTTTCTCTGCGAATATCGTCTGTATGTGCTTTGAGGGCCGCAGCCTTATCACGATCCACTTGTTGCTGGAAGCCTTCGTACGTTTCCTTCAGTTGGTGATACTTGCCCTCCCAGCCTAGCTCGTCGCTGCGTTGCAGGTCCAGATACGTTTCATAATCAAAGATGGCGTCGGTGCAGTACAATTGCTGAACACTAAGGAGAGCCGCTGCCGCCTCCGCGTCTACTTGCGGTCCATTGCCTTGCTTAGGGAACCGCATGCTACGTGTAGGAATGAGGAGCGGTGGTGCTGCCGTCTTCGATGACGAGGCGTTGGATGTGACAGAAGGCGGTCCCCCCTCTCCGCTCTGATCGAGAGGGTTGCTGATGTCAATGGGAAGTTGCTTCATGCCGCTTGTGGCGACGGATGTTCGATGTGACGATGGGTTGACGTTAAATGTTGTGTTGTCACCGAGAACACTAGTCAGCAACGACACACCCATCGACTTCTCGGTCATCAGTGAACCCATGGGAGGGAAGAACGTGCCACCACCACCACCACCGCTGACAGGAGCAGCCGAGGCAGGTCCGTGGGTAGAATGCGGAGACCCTGCGGCGAATCCGGCGTTGCTAGGATGTTGAATCGCCTGACGCAGTTGATAGACTTCACGGAAGTAACAATGAAGTGCGTACATGTGGGCTTCTGAGTGGCGTTTCTCTATCTTCCGCGCTTCCTCAACTTGCCGAAGTGCGGCGTCACGCTCTCGTTCCATTTCACGGATTTTCGACTGGAGAATGCGAGCGTCCATTTCAAGATCTCGCACGGCCCGCTCTGGAATTTCTACTTCCAACACCTTCGCTAATACACTGGCCATCACTCCGCGGCAGATTTCTGTCGCTTCAACTCCATCGGAGTCTTTCGTCCGACGTAGGTGCTCAAGATCCACCACGTCTCGTTGCAGCGCCGCTAGTCGATTCGACACCCGCTTGATAGTAGCCGATGGGACGGCCTCACGATGCAGTAGCAACACGACATCGCGTAGTGCGGTCTCTATCCAGAGGCGCACTTTCCCCATCGAAATAAAACCGATGAAATTGGGGAGCCACAAAAAGTTGCGTTGCCTACTAGAGTACTAACATGAGAAAACATAAAAGGAGAGGGAACTCAAAGATTAGCGCGGATAGCGAACAAAAAGCAACGAAGCCGTCAAGAAGTCGATTGGTGGAACGCAATGGTAATAATGTACACACACATCCGCAAACACTACGGGTTACTCCCCTCGTGGTCAAGAGTTCCCGTCAGGTGTGGGTGCTGGTGTCGGTGGCGCGGGGGATGCAGTGGTCGGAGAGAGTCCTCGACGTCGCAAGTCGGCTTCTCGAGCGCGTTCTCGTCGTTCAGACCGCTCTTGCGTGCGACGAAGGTCTGCCTCAACAACCTCCAACTCATCCGTGTCGCTCTCCCACTCATCACGGGGGATGGGGCTCAATCTACTGGCAAGCCGCGCCTGCAGCTCTGTCCTCGTCCAGTGGTCCATGGCAGAGAGATTGTTGTCAGAGTATGTGAACTCTCTCATTTGCTTCGCAGCGTGCGATACCTTTTTCCCATGAGTACGTAGCGCGTCATCGACGACTCCTTGTGACTGCGCTGTTCGAGGCTTCTTCCCGTCTAGTGCCGAGGTGCTACGTTTCTTGAGATCTTCAGGCCTGATATCCTCTTGCAACAACCATCTGGTATTCCGAATCATCGCGTCGATCTCCTCGGACACCATGGGGAGCATTTCTTGATCGTGGGATAGGGTGGGCACACTCCGCAGGAAATCTTTCTTCAGCGAGCTAGGCGCGTTGATGCGGCTGCCTCGACCAGCTCCGTTAGCGGCAGTGTGCGCCATGGATGAGGGGACCACTGCACTTGCAGGTGCCAGCCCGACTTCTTCTTGCATTTGGCGTTCTACTGTTGCCCAGTACCGTTGCCACTTACGCAGTGTGCCTGCATTTCCGTTGTCCACCACACTTGGAATTTTCTTGTGCGATGATGCATCATCTTGTAGAAGCTTTGCGTGATCGACCACAGCACCAATACGCTGCAACTTTGGGGCGTAAATAGGCATTGGTTCGCCCGTGACTTGGCCGCCTCGAAAGAAGGGAGTCTTGCGTGCAACCGCCACCGCAAACGTCTCCACCGCAGCATCCACACCATTTCGCAGGAACCCAGTGGTCGAAGAGCTTTTCAAATTTCCAGAAAGTTCGTGCACGGTCATTTGCTGCCATCCTTGTGGAGGCTGCAGTTGTTGAACGAATGAAGTCTTACTCGGAGCGTTGTTCGCTGCGTTGCCATTGTCGTCGTTTCCGTCTTCAGCGCTGCCATCTCCTCCAGCTGCGACACTCTGCACAGGGTTCGATGACCCCCCTGAGGATGCCGACGCCTGCTCCGCAAGAACTTTGGCGTCATTACGTGCATTCACCTCGTCTGCCAGCGGCCAATGCCACGAGCCGCCTTCTTCTCGGTTCCCAAACTCTGGAGGCGGCAGGTAGCCACACTCCTCCCCGGTACTTGCGTTGAACAAATGTAGCACGCCCTCGTTGCTCTTGGTAGGGTCCACATCGCAACACGCCAACCCTTGAGCACACGCAATGGGGCACGCGTGTTTGATGACAGTGCAGTTTGGCAGGTCTAATGCCGTCGCATACGCGGCGTTCTCGCTAGTGGATGTATCGACCGTCTTCACGGTAGCGACGAGGCGACTAGGAAGCGCGTTCTCAACGCCTCTACGGAAGAACGATGGCCGAGTAAACATTCGATCCAACTGAAGCTCCAATTGCGCTGATTTCAACGCCGACAGCAACTCTGCGGTGGTGCCTCGTTGAGATGGGTTCCTGTGGAGGCACATCTTCACCAAGATGCCTGCGCATGTGTTCTCTGGAATTTGTGCTCGCCTCGCAGCCAACCAGTCAGCGTCAACAAGCTCCACAAATTCATACAGTTGCTGCGCTTCTTCCGCAAGCTTCGGCCCCTCGCTCCCGAACGTGCTCACGAACGCTGAGGAGGCCGATTTTCCAATGGGAAGGGCATCACGTCGTGCGGAGGCATCGAATAGTCGCTTGCCCATGTGAAGTTCCCATGCAATAACAGCGATGGTCCACAGGTTGCCTCGAATGGTGCATGTGGTGGTGGTGCTGCGACCATCATTGATATCCTCCTGCTGCTGTGCACTGAGGCAGCTTGTGATAGAAGGACCTTCGGGATTGACACCCACCTTTGCGCACATGACCTTGCACAACTCTGGAGGACAATACGCGGCGGGCAGTGCGTCAGAGTGAAGCGCACCCTCCCGCACCAACGTGTCCACACCACACAGTTTCCAAATATCTCCGATGCGAGCAATGCTCCTTGGCCTGAGGTCCATAGCAGCACACCCTGCGAGCCCAAGGGCATGCACAATGTTAACCAAACATGCAACTGCAATGTTTTGTTCACTTGGCGTGAGGAGGTGCTCTGGCTTTGCAGCTTGCAAGGTCGTTTTCGTCATGGAGACGCTACGCATCATCACTTGAACTGAGGACAACGATGACGATGACGTGTAGGTGAGGCCGGGCTGCGACATAGACTGCTGCAACGTGCCTTCTCCCATTTCCATTACGATGACTCCAGTGAACTCCCCACGACCATCTCTTCCGTCCGCATCGTCGTCCCTCGCCTTACGTCGAATATTATGCGCCATATCTTCTCCTTCGGCATTTTGTTCAGCCTTTGCGCGCTTCACGGCGGCGTCGTCAAGGGCAATCGTTCGAAGACACCACATGCCAAGCCCAGGCAATGCTGGGGAAATAGCTTCCTGTGGGGACGTGTCGTCCCAATTAGCAGCAGCACCTGATGATGTTGGTGAGCTTGCACCTCCAAGTGTGTCTCGAGCCCGCATTGCGACTTCAGACAGGAAACGCTCCCGATCTGAGAAGCTTTTGATGATGACCGGTTCTTTATTTCGAGTGTCTACACCCCCATGGATACTAGCCGTTGCAGAAATATGCAGTGTCTCTTGCTTAGCGGCGAACCACTTCCCGAGCTGCCCCGGTAATTTCATAGCAGCCGGCCTTTCATCGCCACCACCACCACCAGCGACTTCGTCTGTCTCGACGCTAATGGGCGCTGATTGCATTCCAAAGAAATCTTGAAACACGTGCTCCATGTGAAGCACCACGACACGGCCCATGTAGTTGGTCTCCACCCAAACATCTTCTTTTGCTGCAAATCCGCTGTCACCCCCAGGAAATACATTGTGCAACTTCGTCAGTTCAAATGATGCCGGTTCACCACCATCTGGATCGTCACAACTGGTGTGCGATGAGGACGCGAGCTGCGCAGCTGCAATCGTGTCTTTCTTGGATAGAAACTCATCGGTAAGATCAGGAAAGTCTTCGTAGGCGATATCGATAATGGGCGACCAGGTTCCAATGTTGAGAACACTCACTCCATCCGGCCTCAGCAGTAGCAATGCATTTCGACTTGAAAGGAACATGACGTCGCAAACACGTGATGAGACTCTCACACCAACACGGTGTTGTTTAAGAACTTCGATGACGGACTCGTTGCTTCCGCCTCGTCCCCCCCCTGTTGTGGTGGTGGGACTGTTGTTGTGGTTCCAGATGACGACGTCACCCTGCTTGGTCACCAACGCAGCAAATGTTTTGCCGAAGGTTCCTCTTACGACGCTATCAGCAGGCAATGTTCCTTGTGCTCCAGAATTTTGTTTTGTGGAGGAGGAGGTGGGTTCTTTCAAGGCCTTGGTAAACGTTCCAGCAGGAGCAGTGGCGAGTTGCAGCCCTTCATTCTCATCGTACGTGTAGCACTGCGTCCAACAGCTCCCGAGCTCTCCGACCACTGCGAGACGATGCACCAGCGATGAACGGTTGCGGTGAACAAAAGAGGTCCACTGGACCGACACCCACAATTCGTGCGCTGGTGCTGCTGCCGTAGTGGAGGGGACACGGAGAGGAAGTTGCGTGGGATGGAGCTGCGGCAGTGGCCGTGCGGCGCTTAAACGATATGTCATGGTACGGCCGGTGTCAAGCTGCACCATAAGAACTCGGATGGCATCGTAGGGAAAGAGACGCACAATTTTAGTTGTGGCGCCAAACGGCCGATCAAGTAGTTGCAGCAAAGCGCCATCCACAAGGTCGAAGAGGAGCAGGGAGTGTGTGACCCCCACAACAATCACACGGGCAGACTCAACAGCCAGCAAGCATCGGACGCGATGACCAAGACGAGGGGGCCGTGACGACTCCAATGTGCTGCGCACGTGGTACGCGTGGTCTACAGAGAGTAGCATCATTTCTCGAGATAGCGGTGATTGCCACGCACCAATAATAGGTGACACCGACAGCATCAGGGCAGCAAGATCCAGTACTTGAAGCTTGACAAACGCGTGCGTGTCCCAAACAACAACCCGCGCACTCGCGTCGATGCTTGTGAGCGCCTTGTTGCACACATCCGCGATGAGGGCTACGATTTCACGTTCGTGGCCGAGGAGTGTTTGAATCGGTGTGTCGTCCATTGAAAAAGGATTCCACGCACAAATTTCTTTCCCCTGCCCTGAGGAAAATAGAACACGAGCGTTGGCAGCGTACACAAGCTTGTACACCCCACGGCTGTGTCCAACCCGTTGTGATACCATCTGACCTTTGCTATCCCAGAATCCAATCGTTCGATCTAAGGAGGCGGTGATGACGGTGTTGACCTCCTCCAAGTACATCATGTCCTGCACCCAGTCGGTGTGATGCTTCTGGTGGGGGGACGCGGCAGTGCTTGGGTGGTGGCCTAGTGTGGACGCGGTGCCGCTACTCTCAAACGAAGCAGAAGACGGAGAACTTGGGCCGACAGAGGCGGAGGCCCATTTGAGGTCGAAGGGCGTAAGCTTCCCGTCGGTGGTGGCCACCCAGTACCATCGCCGTGCTTTGTCAAAGCATGCTGCGGTGGGAGGCGAGGGGAGCAGGATGGTGTGAATGGGAGACGGTTTTCTATGATCCCACACACACAGCCGCCGATCGCACCCAAACGTTAACAGAAGTTTGGTGGCCTTCACATAAACCGCTCCGAACACTGGGCTAATGTGCCCTCCCTCTAGTGGTGCCCCACTGTGCGCAGCGTGGAAGGAGCACACTCGTGGCGCCGTGGCATTGTGTAGACATACCACTGTCCTCCTCCACTCTGGCACCCACATGACCTTCGAGGCGCCAGGGAAGTACACGGAGGAGCTGGTCAGCTTGCTGGGCTTCTCATACTCCGGTGCGCACATTCTCATGGTGGCCGCTAAGGAAATGGCGGACTCTAAGTCTGCCCACTCCACCCAGCCGTTCGAGTCCACATCTAATGCGTGAAACCACGACGAGAGGTGTGCATCGCTCAAGTACCCAAGCACAATGCTAGATGCTGTCGGCGTCGTAATAATTCGGCGAATGACAGAGAAAAACGACTGCGAGGAAATTCTGCGGGAGTTGCTTTCAGGGGAGTAGAATGCTTCCCATAATAATGTGAAGTTTTCCTTGGAGAGTTCCGCTTCTAGATAACGGGCAAGTTCGAGGTGATCAAGCTCTTCAGTTGGATTAGCGATCGCCATGAGTGAGCTGTGAGCGCGATGGATCGACCTATTGAACGATTTTAAAACGAAAATAAAAGAAAAGAATCGACTAAGAAAGCGTTCGAAGTTCGTTAGAGTTGATCAGCGAGGAAAAAATAAAAAGGATGAATG
>CYKH01002155.1:9198-34003 GCA_001460835.1 Bodo saltans | reverse complement strand
TCCATGACCTTTGTCGACAAAGCGAGGTCATCATTGATCATGCAAAGTGAAGCGGGTAATCCACTCACTGATGTCGCCGACGACGTGTTCTCCCACTTTGTCGTCACGGAGTTTTTTTTCCAGTTCCATTCTGGTAAGTATGACCAAACTCAATGTAAACACTCGCAATTAGTGAACGAACCGCCAACGTTGAACGCAAAGAAAAAGGAGCAGATTCGCACGAGGAGGTTAAAAGCCGACAAGGAGGAGGTTGAAGGGAAAAAGCCGCAATGCGAAACGTAATTGAAACATATACCGCAATGGCTTTGCGGTGAACTTTCTCAAGCAGAGGGAGAAAACAACATCAAGCATTCTCAATCAGCGTGGGTGTCCAACATTTGAAGGAGGGGCGTCATTCCGAAGGGGCTCAGGAACTGAATTAGATCCTCGCGCTTGATGACGATCGTTCCTGGAGGGATGGCCGACTGCCAACCGTCTCGGTCAGGTATGTGCGACACGTACAGCACGACGAAGTACGACCCATCCATCAGGCCAAGGTGCTTCGCACGATCATGTGCCTTCTGCGTCCACGTTTCCAACAGACTTCTCGTCACAGTTTTTAATGCTTTCATCTGAATTAGCACTGGGATCAGCTTGCGAGCGCCACATGGCAACTCCTCTTCCAGCATCGTGTGCACGCCCTCAATACCGGGGTAGTTCGAGGTTTCTGCCCTGACCAGCGTCGGCACGTCGCTCTTGCACGCGTTTCGCAGCGCTTCGTCGTCCGCCTTGATCTGCTGCTCTTCGTTCAGCAGATCGCTCGTGCGTGCGTTTCGCACCGCTTCGTCGTCTGCATTGTGCTGCACTGTCGGCTCTCTGTCGCCAAACCTGTACACATCAACACAAGCCTTTCCCACGGGTCGATAAAACAGTTTGGCTTGGCGATCGGCCCAAGGTTGCACAAAGGCTCCTCGCCAGACGTCGCCAAACCCTACGGGTTTCTTCCTGTTCACCTCGTGTATCAGCGTCGACGCGATCAGCTCAAGTTGCGGCACACCCATCTCCCACCCTTTGACGACGAGGCCTTTCACACCAGTGAGAAGTTTGCGCATCTCATTCCAAAGCTGAACAATGCTCTGCGCGACATCAGTGTCACCTTCGAAGGGCCATCGCTCACTGAGGGCAGACGGCATGACGCACGGGATCACTAGACTGTTTAATTCGTCGGTGGCCTCGTAGAACACACCCTCCCTAATGTTCATAGCAGCTTTGTGCAGCGTCATCGACACACCTTGCTTCGAAAAAGTAGCGCCGATCAGATCCGTTTCTTTCATCGTCATCAAAGGGTTGTTCAACCGCTTGGCCATCACATCAAGAATGATTGCGGCTGATCTGAAGCTGCGAACAGGTTGCCATGGACTAAAGTTGGACGGGTCTTCTCGGAAGAGACGCCACAATAATTCAAGCGAGCGGAAGTGCCCACCAGTGCCATGCGCAGGCCAAAGTAACTCTGCTCGAGCAAAACTGGTATACATCGGTTTCAGGTCGTCGGTCACGATCTTGCCCACGATGTCGTCGATGTCCACGGCGCTGCAGGGAGAGAGCGGAATCGAGTGAAGCGGTCTTCCAGAGGTAAGTGTCACACAAGCGTGGATGCTATCTACTTCCAGCGACGTCACCACTGCAAAGGTGAGGTCCTTCGTTGCGGAGTTAATGAGTGCCTTGTGTTGCGTTTCGCAGATCGCGTCGAGCATCGTCTTCATGTTTTTGTCTGTCGGAGATGCACTAACTACCTTGAGCACCTCGTCAACGAGGATAATGACGCATATCTCGGCAGGCTTGCACCTGCGCTTGTCTGCCTCTCGCTGTCGAATGAACTCTGTAAGTGCACGGAGAGTGATGTAATCAAAGCGCGGTGACTGCGCTGGATCAAAAATTACACCTAGGTAATTCGAAAGGAGGCGGTTGCACAGCGCACTCGCGATGGTTGGCTCGAACTGAGGATCGAAGTTGGAGCCCTGATTGAACGTGGCAAAAAGGTGAACAATACGTTTGCAGCTGAGGCGGGGCGTCGATATGATGTGTTCGTTGGTCTCATCGATGCCCAAGGCATCTACATTAGCGTTTTTCCGAATGAAGTTGAGAGTATCGATGTGGTTGTTGATCTCCTGGATGAGCAAGGCCTGTACATTAGCGTCTCCGCGAATGAAGTTCAGAGTATCGGTCTTGCCTTGACCAGTAGGCCCCAACACGCACATCAGCGGAACAAAAAATTTGTCAGCTGGTTCCACAAATGCTTTCATCAAAATACGCACTCCGGCGATCAGCCCTTTCGTGATGGCAGCCACGTTGCATCGCTTCACGCCTTTTGAGAGCTCAAGTACCTCAGGCTTCAGTGCAACGGGCTGCTGCGAGATGGCGTCGAGCGCCGCTTGCACAGTTGCGAACTTTGGCTGTGGCGGAGCTGCACTGCGGGTCTGTTGGGGTGTCGGTTGTTGTCCAGCTTCCTGCTGACGAAGGCTACGAATGTCATCTTGGAACTTACAAATCTCTACTTCCTTCCTGCGAATGTCGTCTTCTTTTGCGCGAATGTCGTCTTCTTTTGCGCGAATGTCATTGTCTAATTGATCTGCGCTGCGTTTCATGAGAACAGCAAACTTTTTCTCATGAAAACCGGGTGGACAGGCGTCGCCCACCTGCGCAGCCTCCATTGCGTTAAGCACGGACTGCATGGTCGACACCTGAGCCTTGATCGACGAAATCTCACTTTCAATCACGGTCACTCGAGTTGTTGCATACGTTTGCTCGTCATGTGCTGTCACTCCTGGCGCGGACCTCTCTGCGCTGTGTGTGGTTTGTGCTTCATTTGAAACGTGTATTTCGCGTTCTACTTCCTCCTCACAAGAAAGGGGTTCCATCTCTTTCTTCTTTGTGTTCTTGAAAAAGACAGTTCTTATCACTTTGATTCTCTAACTCTCACTCTCTGTGACGATTAGGATCCTTCATTCACCCAACAAAAACCCAGAGGATACAGCCATGCTTCGCCTAAATAAAGAAGGTTTGCTATTCTTACAAGTTTAGTAGAGTGGGGCGAGCATTAACTCAATAAACCAAAAACATGGTGGGCAGCGCTGTCCTACCGAAAGCCGTTTCGCACGCACACGGCACACACGTAATCTGTTTGTGTCACTTCGGGTGTGCTCCTCAGCCCGCAGATCATAGAGAGTTCGAATAGATTCCGCGCCAACACGGGACCCTTACAGGGTAGAAAATCCGCAGATCATAGAGAGTTCGAATAGCAATGTCCAAGTGAGGGGAAGCGAAGGGCAGACCTTTGCGTGGGACGTTTTTGCGTTGGAGACGACAAACTCCATCAGAAACCAGCTACTCAAGCTTAAACCTGAGTCTTGAGGTACAAAAATAGGGTCGTACCGCTGGGCTATGACATCAAGAACGTTTGCGTCGCGTGCATGGAGCCGGCCCCTGCAGCCGGCTTGACCACGCTGACGCAGTCGCTCCCCAAGGGCCGATAGAAGAGCTCGTCCGGCCCAGTGCTGCACATAGGCTTCTCGCCAAACATCGCCAAATGCGACAGGTTTCTTCCCGCGTGAATCAGTGTCGACGCAATCACCTCAAGCAGCGGCAAGCACCCTTCACCGCGCCGCGAACGCCCACAATTTCTCTAATCAGTCCGACATATCCTCGGTGATGTAACCGTCGTTGCTCCTCACAATTGCGGGCTCGCACTTCCTGCATCACGTCATCTTCTCTCTCACACCTGCTTTGATTTGATGTTGTTGACTGGGCGCGCACGACGCAGCGGGATTGGCGCGTTGGGAACAATGGACTCCTCGTCCATATCAGGCACAATAAGGTAGAGGGAGTCCAGCAGACTGCGCCACTCATCCTCTTCCCACACGGTATGGAGGGAAGTGGTGCATCCGCGTCGTTGTAGCTCCGTCATGACGTCCTTAAGGGTCTTAAATTTGTTGATGTTCGGCTTCTTAGGTTTCTCTGACAACAAGTAAGGATGTTGCGTCTGGGCATTCTTCACATCTCTGACAGCCGTGTTGCAGTACACAAAGCACACACGGCGGATGTTGCATTGGTTCACGTAATCAACAACGCCGTTGAGCGCGTGCAGCGCCTTGCGATGCGGGGTGCTCTTGGACGAGGCGCAGTATTTCGTCTCAAAAAGAAGCAGCACTTTCGCGCGCTGGTCCACTGTGTCGGTCGCATTTTTCTCGCCGGCGCGGAGGAGCATCGCCACATCGCACCCTGGGTTTATCGGGCACTGTGGACTCAGCACAGAGAAATGAGGGGAATTGAGAGCAGCGATATTCTCCACGAGGCGCTCATGTTGCTTCTTCTTGCTGCTGCGCCCCAACGCCTCCGAAAGGGTGATTGTTTTTTAACGTTTCTATGAGAGGGAAACTCCGTCCTCTCGGCAAACGTTTCTATGAGAGGGAAACTCCGTCCTCTCGGCAAAGCAAAGCAAATAGAAAGCCACACATAAACATTTGCGTTGGTTAGACCCACGACAATATCATCACCAACAATCTCAGTGCCTTCAACACTCAGTGCCACTCTCTCAAACCACCGCTCCCGAGGCAGCTGAGGCTGAGAACAACTTTTTCCTTCTCAAGCATCTCGACCCACACACCCATGTACCCAGGGAAGTTCTTTACGACCTCAAACAGGAAGCGGAGTGATGGAGAAAACTCCCCTGCTTCTCACTTCTTAAGCTTCTCACCCGGTACTTGCTTCTCACTTGTTTCTTCATCAGCTGGAAGTCACAGCGCGTCGCGAGTGTCAGCGGTTTCAGTGCGACTTTCAGTGTTTCACGGGCACTAAGTTCAGCCATCGTCTTAAAGTGTTCGTTTGTAGGCCCAGAGCCCAGCAGCGACCAGCCGCTGGCGTACATCGCCGTGATGGTGGACATTGCAGCCTCCTGGTCCTTCGTATCGTACCACTGCTGGATGCCCCCGCCCATCCGTGAGCCTCGACACCTCGTCCGCCGCAATCACCACACGCCCAAGCCCAACCGACTTGGCCAGCGCGTGGGCGACTTCGAAGCTCATGCATTGATAAAAAGGCAACATAAATTGCTTGAAGAACAGTTTTTTCTTCTTGCTGCCCTCACGCATAGCACAGCACCACGCGTGTACGACCCGACCGCTTCACGTCACCGATGTCTTCAACGGCCTGGATGTTTGACAACAAGGTTGTACTGTTGTTGAACGCTTCTTACCTTCGTCAGCGCGGTGCTTCGCCGCCGAAGCGACGACCTGTGAAAGCATCAACGACTTGCTGTGCCGCCGCGGAGCAATCACGTATTGGATAGGTCTGTGCTCAAGGGCGACTTCGTCGGAAAGGACATTCTCCAACAAGTTGTTCACCTCAATGTCCCGTCCGAGCATCGATGTCACCTGTTTCGTTTTGCCTGCACGGTAATAATGATGGTGGTGCGTCAACAGTGACATGTGGCGACACAAGAGCTGCGAGTATGCCCCTTTCAGTTCAGGATGACGGTTTTTGAAGTCTAGCACCTCATCGTCTAGCCATGCGAACAACTTGTCTATTGACTCGACATGCCAGTCGAGGAACTTCACCACACTGCTCTCAAATTGAATGTCTCTGCGCATCGTTCGAAAGTCGGAGAGAGTTATGATTCCCAACGATTCCAACTTTCCCAGTTCCTTCCGCACCTCCCTCGCATTCGCAACTCTCTCACGCGCAGCTTTCTCAAAGCAAGGATGATGATTGAGCGCATCGAACTGAGACGCCACGGCGTTGTCCACTGCTCTTTTCGTTTGACTTGGGAAGTTGTAACGCATAAGCTCTTTTTGCTCTGAAGAACTGAGCTTCTTTATGCAGTCAGCGTCATGTCGTGCTCAAATGGCGTGAGACTGAGCGCATGCTGCTTGATAAACGCGTTGACACATCTTGAAGCCTTATCGTAAAGGCACGTGAAGGGCTAGGAAGCGAGGACCTTGAAACCGCCATGCGAAATGCCGAGCGACGAAGCATGTGATGAAGAAGTTTGCTTCCTGCAAACCAAGATATGCTCACCGGTGCTACTGGGTGAAAGACACAAAACGAGGAGTAAGCAGGCATCAGCGTTACAACAGTAGGTCAAAAGAAAAAGAAAGCATAAATTTTGGACGAAAACAGTGTTTTTTTTTTTTAAAAAAAGACACAACGTTGTAAGGGGGGACAATTGAACGAAAAGGTTAGGGAATGCTTTTCTTCTCTTTTTTCTCCTTCTTGACTCTTTTCTGGAGCTCTTTCTCTTGTAGTACATTCGACGTTGTTTGTCGTGTGGGCGTGCTTTACGGAAAAAAATTCTTCTTATCAGTAGTGTACGCGGGAAGACACCGAAGTCATTCACACTTTCGCAACACGAAATCAAATCACACAAACAAAGAAACGGGAGTGAGGGGGACTGCGAACACGGCAATCTTCACATAATCTTTGTGAGAGGTTTCTATTTCCCCAGAAGAATTGTGAGAACAAAAGGCGCGTCGTCAACCAATCGTGACACACTAGTGAACAAAAAGACACTACAAATGGCCATGTAAGGTGTTATCGGATGCCCATGGAACGAGCTAACGGACGTAGCTTTGCTTCCTGCACCTGCAGGCGGTTCTTCAGCTGCTCCATCACTGGGAACGACGCGCTCAGGCCACGAAGGGCCTGCTCTACCTCCTCAAACACAATCGCCTCGCGCTCAATTTCATCTTGTCCCTTCGCCGCCATTTGTTTGTGGTGATACTCCCATGCCATGTCCTTCCACACCTCATCAATAAAGGTTTCGTTTTCTTTCAGCAGCTCCTGGTCATCTTTAGGAACCAGCGCTTTGAAGTCCGCTTTGCGCATCAGCACGTCCTCGACCTCATCGTAATCTTGACGTTGTGCAGCGTCCTCATCGACCATTTTATTACGCTTGTCCACGAGCTCGTCGAGTGTGTTGGCCACAATCGTCGTTTGCGTTGCACGATGGCGCAGCAGCAGGAACTTCCAGCGTAATACCTTTGGAAGGAACTCGTACCTCGCATCCTTAAACGCCTTGACGATCGTCTGATCCAGCGGAATGGACGACTTTGTCATGCTCACTTCGTGGAAACCATCGCTGATCACGGCAACAAGGAAGTTGAGCAGAATGAACTGGCCGAGAATCATGTAGGCCCAGAAGAAGAAGATGGTCACGATGATGGTCTCCATGGTCATGGCCGTGTAGTCAACGTCGCCAATAAGCGCGCGCAGCAATGCCACATACGAGACCGAGATGTTTCGGAAGTTGAACATCGCAACACCGTAAAGGTTGTTGCCTGTCAGCGCAAAGCCAAACACCACGTACACGAACAGAACGAGCACGCCAAGCAATGACTGCTGGGCAACGGACAGAGTACGCGTCAAGATGTTAAGGCGATCGTTGAGGCGAACGTACTTGAGAAGCTTCATGAAGGTCAGTACAGTGTTGACAGCATTGAACCACACCATGGACTGGTAGTACGTGTTTGTCTTCTCTAGAATCGACGAGTATGCCGTTTCTGCAAGTAAGTCGTCAAGTTTTAGCTGGCGGGACTGAATAATCCAGCTGTAGAGGTACCCGTACATGACAATAAAGATTAACAAATTCACGAATTCAATGACGTTCCATGCGTCGAGAATGAAACTTGTGGTGCGGCCTTTGCGGAAGTCTGCGACGAATTGCCAAATGAACAGCGCAATGAAGCCGAGCACAAAGAAGAAGAAGAATACTTGAAATCCTAGTTGTCCGCTGTGACGGGTGGTGAAGACTTCGAACCCAGTGGTGCGAGCAAGAGGCATCCACGTGCCTCCGTATGGGACTTCAAGCACCATCAGGAAGCTCACAAACACGTCGATGCTGGGGTTGTAGACGTAGAACGCAACGTCCACGAGGCGTGTCACGACTTCATCCACGTACCCTAACGTCTCCATCGCAGCAATCTTGTCTAGCTGAACTTGCAGTGGCTCTGAGAAGTTGAAGTCAATGGCAAAGCCGCCGTCTGTGTAGGATGCGACTTGACCTTCGTACGGAAGGCCTGCTGAGGCGTCGAACGTGAAGCCTGCGGAGGTCAATCCGAGGGTGCTCAGTGCGGCTGCAATAGCATTGGCGTTATCGGTGGTGGTGTTTGAGCAGAGGGAGTACTGCGGACATACAAATGGACTGGTGTCGCCTTGGGAGTCTAACGCGCCGTAACACGGAAGCCCGCCGACGGACATATTGAAGAAATGCTTGTTGAAGGAGCAGGAATTGGGCGTGGCACGCTGCTGACGAACACGCATCGCTCCCACTAGAATATTCTGTCCCTGCACCGAGGGAAACGTGAGGTCGGATCGATCACGCCACAACTCCGTCACCATTAACGTCATCCACGTGTAGAACCACGCCACGGTCGTGACCTCAGTAAAGGTGCGCGGGTTCTTAAAGGAGGGCAACTGTTGGGTGACGAGCACGTCGGAAATGGCTTGCGTCATGTAGTAGCCGTCCTCAATGGGGCGAGCGAGCATGAACACAAAGACGAAGCAAATGAGAAAGGGGATGTAGAAAATAATCTCTCCCATCAGTCGGGATGAGGTGACCTTGAAGTCTAATGCGTCGACCACAAAATTGATGGGGAGCTCCTTGTAGAGCTCGACGATATCCTCAGGCGTCTTCTCACGGACACGCTTTTGGTTGCGCCGATAGTTCACGCCTTCGTTCTTGTCTCCACCGTCCCCGTCTTGGTCCTTGGCCACCGAAAGCTGCTGAAATTGGACAATCGGTTGCTTCTCTGGGAGGAGCAGCTGCACGTCCCAACGGCAGACGTTCTTATCGAATCCAGAGGAGCACAAATTGTTGTTGTGCAACGTAAGGCCTGAGATTTGTTTCGTGTGATACTTCAGCGTTCTCACGAGGTTGTTGGTGCGTGTATCCCACGCGTAGATCACAGCATCTGCACCAGCAGAGAAGAGAATGGGGCCGTAGGACAACAGTTTGCGGACTTTGCCATGGTGGGCAGTGAGCGTGACGGCGTTGTTGTTGAGGAAAATATTCTCCCAGATCTTGATGGAAGAGTCTGTGCTCCCGGATGCGAAGCGGCCGTCCTTGAGTTGAATCAAACACCAGATCGAGTCGGTGTGTGCTTCGATGGTGCGGATGCATCGGCGAGATCCCAAGTCCCAAATTTTAATAATACCGTCGCTGCTGCCAGAAATCATGTTTGTCTCCGTGGCGGTGATAGCGTTCACAGGACCTTTGTGGCCTTTGTATGTGTGCACACAAGCACCACTGTTAGAGTTCCACTGTTTCACCGTACGATCATCACTTCCGGAGAACAGACCTGTTCCCGTCTCCGATCGCATCGCAAACAGACCGACGATGAAACCACGGTGACCTTCAAACACCATGGTATTTTGTAGTGTTTCTAAATTCCAAAGACGAACGGTACTGTCCGCACCTGCAGAGAAGAGGGCATTCAGATCCGCCACGACCACTAACGCCAGCACAGCCTCGGTGTGGCCAGATAAGTCGTACTCTTTGGTACCAGTACGGCTGTCCCAGAAGCTAATGTCACCACTGGTGTCGCCGGCGGTAATGATACGACCTCCAGGGGTGGCGGCCATGCAGAAAATGCGCTCCTTCTCCATCCAAGTGACGATGGGGGTGCTCTTCTCTTCATTCTCGTCGAACTCACTGTTGTATTGCATAAACCGAAGATCCATTGTTGATTCCGCTGTGTGATTGTGTTGCTTGTTCCTTCGTGAGTGGTGGTACTAAAATTGAAGTGTGTTGATGACGTTTTTTGTTACTTTTCTATTCACTGAAATGAATAGCTTTTCTTTCAAAAAGCTCTTTTTGGGTCTTTCGCGGAGAGCTCGATGTTGTTGATGAACAATACCGAGACTGCACGCGAGAGGACACAAAGTGCTAACGTGGCACTTTCCTTTTCTCACAAAAGAGTCTACGAACTCACGAAGTTCACTCTAGGGGAAAAAACACGACAAGGAACATGACAACATAGCATCAAGAAAAACGGTCAAGATGATAAATGGTAGTTTTGCTTTGGTTGTTGCTAAGGTTGAACGGCCTGGAATGCAGTTCTAAGCACACAAGCACATCATATTTCATTCTCCTGGCCCTCATGTAAAGTCCTAGGCATCTCTCCTGCTCCTTACTTCGGCGCTTCGGGCGCCACCGCAGCCGCCTTGAGTGTCTGCATAAAGCGCGTCACGCTTGCGTCGTCGGTGTAAATCACCTCGCCGCCCGACTGCATTGTGTTGTTGTGGGTGGTCGTTGGGTTCAAGCGTGTCTTGACATGTCGGGACTCAGATCCGTTGACATCTGTCTTGGAAAAGCGTGGGTACGGGAAGCGTCGCTTCAGGATCTCCGCCGCGTCGACGTCAGGGGCATCCACTTGAGCTTTAAAGTGGGCAAAGTCGGGGTTCTCATGGTACTTCATCTTCAGCCACTCGTAGACAGTAGCGCCCCACAACACGTGAACGTTAAAGAAGGCGTCCATAAGTAGGACGTGGTCTGGCACAAGGCTCGTGCTGTCAAGTGGCACCGGGGAGGCGACCGGGGCCGCAAGAGTGTAGCTAAAGAGTGTGGGCTGGATCATCAGCACGCAACTATCGCACGGCTCTCGCATCATCCAGTGGCGTTTGAAGGTGGTCTCATCAGGGGAAATATTCTGAACCATAAAAAACTCGGATCGGCGAAGGTTGAACACGAAGGACGGAAATAGGCTAAGACACGGAGCAAGACGCAGTGAGTCTGGTTGTCCAATGGTGTAGGTGCCAAAGCGACGAACAAACTGCACGAGCAACTTGTCCAGCCAACGTTTGGTGGACTCCCAGCGGTTGTCTTGTTGCTCCATGAGCCAGACCGCCATGCGAGACGTCACAGCAGCAGCGCACGCCTGATCAAATGTTCTGTGGAACACAAAGTACGTTGGGTCTTTTAAAGGAGCGACAGGCTGTACAACAGTAGAGACACGAATACGGCGCTGCCCAGTGGCGGTGACGTAGGACGCCTGGAATTGGAAGAAGCGTTGGGACGTGGAAACGACAGTAGCAGGGCCAGAGGGCGAACCAGGTTGTTGTTGTTGTTGCGTATCAGCACTGTCCGAAGTCTCAGTGTCAAACACAAAGGTGAGGGTAAGGCTTTCGTCAGCGCAGCTGGTGGACCACGTCGTCGTGCCTCCGAGACCAATGACAAGCGGAGAGACTCGGCTATTCGCAGCGTTGATCGCTGGGGTCGCTGTTGGGCCTGCCTTTGCCAACGGAACAGCAGAGCACGGCCCGATGACTCCTGAAATCAGCGTGTCGGCACTTGTCAACAGTTGCACCTGAAGTCCAAACATGGCATGGGTCTCGAGGTCTCCCTCCACCACCTCTCCAGTCGGCTTGATGTTGCAGCGTTGAAAGCTGCGCTGGAAACTCTCCGTAAACATTTGATGATCAAATGTGTCGCCACAAACGAACGTGCCACCAGTGTTGTTGACGCAACGTCGAAGCTCTGTGATGCCGACTTGATCGAAGCTCTCGGCAAACACATCCAACGCACCGCGGACCGCTTGGAGACGGCCAGCAATGTCGTTGTAGAAGTCGAACGCGGCTTGGTAGTGCGGCGTGTTACCGTCCATAAAGTCACGATGGAAGCGGAGCATCTCAGCCTTGTCGACACCCACCACCTTACCAGGGCCACGAGTGCAGGGACCACCACAAAACAGTGCCACCTTACCGCACGTGGATCCGCTCCCGAGGAACTCCATGAGTCGCACCGCGAGGTCAATGGCAGTCCCTGTTGCTCGCTGAGGTCGGAATCCAACAGACACAGGGAAGGGGTCAACACTCAGCTCATCGATAATGGAGTTGAGGGCGAACTCGCACTCGTCGAGGGGGCAGAGGAACCGGCCTAGGACAGGGCTCGTTTCACTGACGTTGAGCATTGCAGTCAGCTCCGTGACGGAGTACTGTCGAGTCCCTCGCAGGCAGTAGCACTTGTTCAGCTCCTCGCAGCCCAGCTCCCACAGGGTCACTCCATGTCCAAAGGTCACAAAGCCTACGAGCGACAGAGGTGGCAACCACTCCACGCAACGCAATAAATTACGCTTCAGGGCGTCCATCTCTTCCTGCGGGATGCATGTGTCAATGACAAAAAGGAACGTAGGGCGGGCTTCACTATCGGTGCCCAAGACGTACTCGACCGTGTCGTGAAGGAGTGCGGGGTGCTGGGGATCAAACCCCTTGGGCAGGGGATTGCGGGAGAAGCATGACAAACATGCCCAGTAGTTTGCAGCAACATCCACGCGACTGTGGCGCGACCAAATCGAACCGCAGTTCTTGCACAGCTCCGGTTGCCCCTGCACTTCTGGCGTCCCTGTCGTCAGAGGTTGTAGCGGGGTGTACATGCAGCTCAGGGGAATAATCATGGGTGGGGTGTGGATGTGTCCAGCAGCACCTCCACCTCGGGCACCCTTTGGTCGCTCGGTGTTGGGGTAGGTCGACCAGGTCCATCGCAGCCCGTTGCTGTCGCTCTGCTCTCGGTTTAGCAAGGCCGGGTCGGGTGTGTTCTGGAATGTTGGGGTGACCGGAGTTGCCTGGGTGGGAGGGAGAGGCATGGGAGGCAGCTGCCCTTGAGGGACGCTGTTAACCTGCTGTTGCTGTTGCTGCGGATATGCCAACTGCTGCTGCTGTTGGGCATATTGCTGTTGTGCCTGAGGATATTGCTGTTGTTGCTGTTGATACTGAGCAGGTTGAAACTGCTGCTGTTGCTGCTGCTCTTGAGGCGCATATCCTTGCAAGGGCTGCCCTTGTGGATAACTTTGTTGCGCATACTGTTGTTGAGCACCAGGTTGTTGGGAAGCCCCTGCTTGAGGGTATTGCCCTGTCCACCCCGCTCCTTGATATGGCTGCATGCGGTACCGTTAAACGTTAACCTGTGTACAAGCAAAAAAGTGAGCTTCTTGTGAGACATCACAGATGTGATGGTTCGAATCAAACAGCAATTATTTCATGAAGAACAACAACAATACAAATTTCGCCTCTGCAATTCTCGCAAAGGGCAGGCTTCCGTTCGCGATATCTCCTCAATTCTCGGTTCCGCGGCTACTTCCGAGCATCCAACACCATCGCCAGTGCAATTTCATCGTTAGGGTCGCTCACATCAAACAATTCACGAATTCGTAGAGGCTCCACGTCGATAAACTCGTGCAAAATGCCCTCCAGCAGGCGCACCTCCCGTTGGATTGTTTTGAGATCTTCTTTCTTCTTATTCCGCCGCTGAATAGCCGCATCCACTTCTGATTGTTTGACTGTTGGGCCACCCTGGACACGTGCCTGCATTGCTATCGTCAGGTCACGAACAGTGCGCAGCTCCTCTTGCAACGATAACAAGTGCTTCTTTAGTGCGCGCTCTTGGCCGCTCACGGTGGCGAGTGTAAGAGCGGTCTCATGCTGAAGGCTGCCAATGATGGCGGCGTTCTTGTCAATCTCGCCTTGCAAGACGATTAAATCTCGTGCAGTCATTTATTGCCCCGATAAATGGGGTCAGCTCTGAAATTCTGAGTTCTGTGTAAAGCGCAAAAGAAACTAAAGAATCCAGAGTCCAGAGGTGAAGAATTAAAGGCACAATTACCGTGAGATGCAGCTTAAGAACAAAAAACTTCTATCTTCGTCTAGAAACAGAAAAAAAGTGTGTGGGTCAGCGGCCCAAACTCACATGATCTAATATGTATTTGCGGAAAGTTCCCCATCCGCATCTGCATCCTTCACGTTTGTGATTTCGTTGCAATGAAATCAAGAAGCTCCTGTGCTCCTCGTATGACCACCACATCGTCAGCAAGCGTCTTCCTTGCGGTATGCAGAATAGAGCCCCCTCCGTACACAATGACGCGCTTGACGAGGTCACAAAGTGATGCGTCGTCCATTGTGACCAGAAACTGTTGATGTTCTAGAGGCTTCGTTGGAATGAAGTGGGACGTAGGGAAGTCGAGCTCCTCCAGCCAATACCCTGCCTTAGCGGAGTCAATTACATATTGCGGTGTAATGACGTACTTCGCGGAGACGTACGCACACAGCGCCTTGAAGCTACGGAGCCCACCCCCAGGCGTCACGACATGAGTCACGAGGGAGGGGAGCGTGTCAGAGGTGTCGCTGCCCACTAATCTTGCGTTCGTCAAATGTCCAATGGCCTGAGTGACGGCTTCTCGCTCCTCCGCGCTGACTCCTGAGAGAATCAAGTTGCGGAAGGAGTTGCTGCCTCGTTTTGGGTTTTGAGGCGAGGGAGACCTTGTCCCGCCAGCACGAACTGCACGAAGTGCTCCTGCAACAGACGACGCTGCAGAACTTGCACCTCGAGACTCCGCCTCAACGCCCCCGAGACCGCTGCGCATAGGAGCACCACTGCGATTCCCTTGAGCAAACGTAGAGTGATGTGCTTGTGGAGGGTTGGGGGCGGGGGAGCGAGCACTGAAGTGATGCACAGGGGGCCTCGCTGCCGCAGCAGCTTGACGTGCAGCAATGACCGCGGACGCTGAGTGGTAGGCAGCGTTGGTGCCGTACGGATTCGCTGCAGGGTACCCGGTATGCGCAATGACATCAGCTCGTTGAAGAGGAGCGGGAAGGGGCGGGGCGACAACAGGTGAGCTGCCAATGGCTATGGATCGCGAATGAGAGGCGACAGGATAACCTCCTCGATCAACTCTGTCTGCGGCGGTCAAACTCGGTGTCCGAGGCGTTCGGCGTGATTTGAGCTGATTGGAAGGCGCCCCAGATCGCGGTGGGATGCCGTGGTAGACAAGCGGTCCGGGCGAGGGCACAACCACCATCGCTGGCATACCTCCTCCGCCTCTAATCAATTGACTAGCGCTGCGCACCGACGACGGGGGGTTGCCTCCCACCTCTAAGCGTCGGCCACGACGAGAGTCTGGAATCTCAACCGCACTTCCTGAACGGAACCGGTCCACCGCCTCCGAAGGCGCGTGCTCCGCGGCAGCACCCTGATCATCCTCTTCGAGGTCCTCGACCATTGACAGTTCGTCACCATCAGGCCAATCGAGAAACGGCGCGTCGTGATGGGCGCGTGTGGCGGAGATGAAGCTCTGCTCTTGAAGGATCAGCAATCGCCGGTGTGACTCCAGCGCACGTTGCTTCCACCACGCGACGTCCTGCTGAAGCTGCTGCACTACTGACGAAGAGTCTGATCGCTGTGAAGGTTTGCCTGCAGATGCAATTGGCTTGGGATTGGTGGCAACTGCACCTCCTCGAGTGGTCGAGGTCGAGGGCATCGCAGTTGAGATCGTTGACGAGGCAGACGACACCGGACCAAGGGTTGACAAATGCTGTTGCTGGTTAGCCAGGGCCTCCTGCAGCATCCTCGCAGACTGCGGATTATTGCTGATCTCTTTTAGCAGCTCTTGGAACATGTTTGTGTGTGAGCCTACTTGCGCTTTAAGGGGAGGAACCAAACACAAAGGATAACAAATGCAATTCGCTTCATTTTGGAAACAATAGACATCCACTAGCGGCCTAAATCAACAAAGTTTTTTTTTCTTTGGCTCATTTGGGTCTCAAAGTCGATTGATTGCTTGGTCGATTACGTTGTCACCTTCGAACATTCACAAACACACCCTCTCTCCCTACCTATCTGTTGTTGCTCCCTATCTCTCCTCCATCGTCATCACTCCACACTCACGCACGTCGCGTTTGGGCACAGCTCCCTCCGTCCTGTTGCGCATTGTCAATATTCTGTACCGCCACTATTTCTTGCTCTCGCAAGTGTGATTTAGTGGGAGAGCGTCTTGGTGAGCTCGGCGGCAACGCTATCGAGGAATCCAGTGGTGGTCTCGTAGTGCTCACGCTTGAGGCCGGAGGCACCGTGGATGCAGAGGGCGAGATCCTTGGTCATGTGGCCGTTCTCAATGGCGCGGATGGTGGACTGCTCAAGCTTGAGTGCGAAGTCAACGAGCTCGGAGTTGTTATCGAGCTTGCCACGCTGGGCCAGACCGCGGCTCCAGGCGAAGATGGAGGCGACGGAGTTGGTGGAGGTTTCCTTGCCCTTTTGGTGCTCGCGGTAGTGGCGAGTGACGGTACCGTGGGCGGCCTCGGACTCGATGGTCTTGCCATCGGGGCACATGAGGACGGAGGTCATCAGACCAAGGGAGCCGAAGCCCTGGGCCACGATATCGGACTGCACATCACCATCGTAGTTCTTGCACGCCCAAACGAAGCCACCCGGACCCTTGAGGGCCTGAGCAACCTGGTCGTCAATCAGGCGGTGCTCGTAGTAGATCTTGATCTGCTCGAACTTAGCCTTGTACTTGGTCTCGTACAGGGAGGCGAAGGAGTCAAGGAACATGCCGTCGTACTTCTTAAGAATGGTGTTCTTTGTGCTCAGAATCAGGGGGAATCGCTTGAGCAGGGCGTACTCGAAGCAGGCGGTGGCGAAGGCCTCGATGGATTCGCGGGTGTTGTACATGGCAAGGCCGACGCCCTCTCCGGGGAACTTGTAGACCTCCATGCGCTTTACCTCGCTGCCGTCAGCGGGGGTGAAGACGAGCTCGAGCTTGCCTTTGCCGAAGACGGCATCGGTGGCCTTGTACTGATCACCGAAGGCGTGGCGGCCGACAATAATGGGGGACTTCCAGTGAGGGACAATACGGGGGATGTTCTTGATGATAATGGGCTCACGGAAGACGGTACCGTTTAGGATGTTACGGATGGTGCCGTTGGGGCTCTTCCACATCTTTTTGAGGTTGAACTCCTTGACGCGGGCCTCATCGGGGGTGATCGTGGCGCACTTGATACCGACGTTGTGCGCAAGGATCGCCTCTGCAGCCTGCTCGGTGATCTTATCCTCAGTCAGGTCGCGGCTCTGGACGCTCAAATCGAAGTACTTGATGGGGAGGTTCACGTTGGGCAGAATCAGCTTCTCCTTGATATCAGCCCAGATGATGCGAGTCATCTCATCGCCGTCCATATCAATAATTGGGTTCGAGACGTCGATACGCTTGGCCATGAGCGTTTGGCTCGTGGCGAAGGCACGCGTGGCGGCGACGGTCTGGATGCCAGATGCACGGCGGAGCATTGTTTCGAGTTTGGTTAAGAGGTTACTCGTATCGCAAGTTCGAAGGGTTTTGTGCAAAAACACGAGGAAATTGAGGGAATGATCAACACGAGAATCAAAAGAAAACAAAAAGGATATCCTTCACGTCACTGTGTACTGCAAAGTTGTCATTGTACATAGGCGACGTATACACACACATTTATTTGATCCCCTGACCATGAGGCTGCTGCTGCTGCTGCTGCTGGAGCATTCGTTGTCGAGAGGGAGGTGGAATTCTCGATGACCAATCAGGGAGGTGCGGCAATTGTGCTGCGCCCCCACCACTATTGCCAGCAGAGTGCATCATGATCCGATGCATTGCGTCGTCAATGAGCCGCTGCCTGCTGGTCGTCAGTTCATGTTTACGTGCCATGGCTGGACGGGAGGGTTGGGAGATGGCAGGAGTCCTCGGGAGGTAAATCACACTTTGGGGATCTACTAGCTCTCCGTTGTTGTAATGCGGATCCATCGGGGCACTCCCAAATAAAGTTGTGGAGAGCACTGCCTGCTGTGCACCTGAAGCTGGAAGGCGTGGAGTACCGATTCGCATAGCCGAGGCGACCAGTTGCTTCAATCGTGCGTTGTTGACAACATGCTGCTGCTGCTGGTCCACGCCGAGAAGGAGTGCGGTGGACTGTTGCACTTCATCCGCAGAAGGTCTCCTCGCACTGAGTGGCTCATGGGTAGGGAAAGGTTGCAACTGATGAGACGACGATGCTTGTGGGACGTCGACGTGATACTTGCCTCGATGCGATGGGTGCGCCCCTCTGGCGACCGCGTTTGCATCGACAGGAGACACGTTGGACGAGGCCGTCTGCACAGATTCTGCAGGGATGGCAAAGGACAGCTCATCGGACAGCCCACCGTGCTGTTTGAGAGGGAGGGCAGCGAGTTCCTTCGAGCCGCGTGTGTCCATGGACGGCCTCCGCGACACCTTCGTAGAGGTAGGAAGGGATGTGGTCTGTGGGGACTGCACAGCTGTGGGTGCCCCATCCGAGATACTCGTGGAACGAGCACGATGATGCTCCGCCACATGAAGCGATTTGATATCCACGTTTAAGTTCTTGGCAGAGACTTCTTCCACATGCCGCTGAAGGCGTGAAATGCCCTCCTTGACGAGCATCTCTGTCTCCCTCTCAAAGTAGTCTGCAAAACGTGCCACTTGTGCCGCGTCGACGGAAAGGATAAATGGAATATTATCCGCTTGTGATTTTGTCAACGGTCGGTTTTCCTTCAAAAGTTGCTTCTGAAGATGATGCGCGTCAATGATGTTCACACTCGTAAGAGACGTCCGTTTCCGCAACTGCCGAAGGAGCCGCACCACGTCTCGGTGGTACACCAGGATCAGCTGGTACAGGACAGTTGGGGTGTTGATATCTTTGGTCTGCTCGAACAGCGCTTCAATGTGACGGAAGTTCAGCTCTCCGAAAGCGCTTGTCTCCCCAAGCACTCCCTTCACATCGTCCCTCACTTGTTGAGAGATTTGCTGCACGCTTTCTTGAGCGGCGTCCAGCTTTGCTTGCACCATTGTCCTGATACCGCCGACAAGGTCGCGTAGCCCCATGGTGTTGTTCGAGGAAGAGACCGTTGCGGCGTTGTACGAGGAGGCAGTGGATCCGCCGCTGTGATTCAGCTGACCTTTCTTTACCACGCTGTACGAGCGGAATCGTTGCAGCATATCCGCGGCGACGTTATGCATTGCACCGTTGTTCGCTGTGGGAGCCCCAGCAACTCCAGGAGTTCCAGGGGCGAACATAGCATGATGCGCCTTAGGAGGCGATAATGGTGTTTCACGATCAGGCGTGCTAAACGGCTTCTCATTCGTGTCCACCTCAGCGTCGTGTGCGCTTGTGTTCAGATTCGCGGCAGCTTGACGCCCCAACTCAACCGATTGGAATGAGCTTTCCAGCAATGCGCCACTCTGCGCCATCACTGACTGCAAACTCTGAAGTTCACCAACAAGTGCAGTGGAACGGCGATGCACCGCGTGACGGGGGGCTTCAGGGTCTGCTGTCGCGATGCGGGTTGCTTCAAGGTGAGCGGTGAGCGCCTTCTCCGCAACATCAAGAATGGAAAGCGGCTCATCAGCCGCAGGGCCGGTGGGCTGAGATGAGCCGCCACTGCCTGTCGATGAAGTGCTGTCCATAAGACCAGCGGCAGCGGCGGCACCCAGGGAGGCGCCCATCCCCAGAGCGATACTTGCATTGAGTGCAGGGGGCGACCTTGGAGAGAGTGCCCCACGTTTTATCTTCAGGCGTCCACCAGGCAACTTCTTAAGTTCTCGCCGAAGGACGAAAATCTCCTTCTGGGTGGCGACGTAGTTGGAGGGGTCCCTCGTGACCGTAAGTTCAGGGATGAGGCGCATCGCCTTGGCTTCCAGCACGTCGAGCTGCTGCTCTAATTGCTCTCTTCTGCGCTGATCGGTTGAACCAGACTCGCGAGATCTTGCAAATGAAGACAATTTTTCATCGACTTCATCAAGGATCACTTGCCACCGAGCAAACTCTGAGGCCACACGCTCCAGCTCTTCTGCGCGCAGCGTGCCGCTGGCAAGATTCCGCTCTCGTTTCTGGACTTCGCCCGCAGTGTACGAGCGCAGCTTCTGCAAGACGGCCTCGTAGGTAGGAACCGGTGCAGCTCGAGAAAGGTGCATAAAGTCGTGCACCGCGACGTCGAGATGCTTTCTGTTCTGCTCTTCGTTCCGGTTGGCCAACTCCGCTGACTGGACGAGCGCTGCAAGTTCAGCCCCAATGCGATCCGAAATGGACTGTAATGAGGTCAGTGTCTCTTCTGCCCGCTGGGTGGTGTTGTTGGTCGCCCACTTGATAGCCGCTTCCGAAGGGGGACTCACCACAGCTGGGGAAAGGCGCCGTCTTGCTAGCTGAGGGTCAGCGAACATGGAGGATGCCCTAATCTTACCCAGACCAATGTTCTCCGCCTGTTGCTTCTGACGCATCTCAGCAAACATCTTATTCTGGTCCTTGACAGATGAGATGACCGCATCGCCTTCTGACACAGCTTTGGAAGCCTCTTCCACCAGCAAGTCGCACAGTTCACGATCGTTGTTGGTGGTGGGAGCCGTCATATCGTTGAATTGCAATGCAGACATACCGCCAAAGGCAGTTAAGAAGGAGGGAACATCAGTCTCTGCGGAACCAGACGGGTCGGACCCAACACTCACGACTGACATTCGAGATTCGTCCTGTTGTCGTGGAGGTAGTTTCCCGATGATGGGAAGCTCCTGTGGGGTCACAGAAAATGATGTCGACTGGAGCGGAGGCGTCAGCCCAAGAAGATCCTTTGGAGGGCTCGCAGACAACGACCCTTGACGGGGTGTGCTGTACGTGGCGGCTTTCCTTGCATTCAACAACTCTCTCATTTGGTCCTTGGACATCATCTGTGTAAAGCCTCCAATGATGGCGCCAGCTGTGCGACCAAACCCGTCCACATCGTGCTGCTCCATATGGTCCACCTCTTTGGCCTCCATGCGCAGCCGCATGACGGTGGTGCGACGCGTCCACTTATACACATCCTGCTTGAGCGCATTGACTTGCTCATTTTGTTTGTGGACTTCTTCATCCAGGTCGATTACTCCTGTGACGCCAAGCGCGCGGAGGCGATTTTCAAACCGTTTGTTCAAATTAATGATATGCCGCTTTGCTTCATCGTTTTCTTTGTTGATGCGTTCAAGGCGTGCAGCAGTGTCATCAAGCTGCTTTTTGGTCGCTTCGTACTTGGCCTTAAAGCCAACCGACTCCTTTTCTAATACGGCGATGCGTTGCTCTCGCTGCACTAATTGATTGTGGAAGGCGGGGGTGCCTCGCTCCTTCCCCGTCGAATCCTCACGGCTTTGATACGCACTAAGGAGTTCTTTAAGCCGCTCCGTCTCCGCCTGTTCATCGGCAATAGTCTGTCGAAGGTTCTCCTTCTCCCCATTCATCGTTTCAATGGTCGCGTTCAAGTCTGCGATCTTCTCTTTATTTGAGCTCAGCTGGCGAAGACAGATCTCGTACTTGCTCAGCAGAGAAATGTATTCTGGGTTGGTGTCAATGACGTTGGCTGCCTTTTCTCGTTGGAGTAGAAACTGTCGCTTTAGCTCCCGCTTCTTTTCTTCTCGGCGCTGCGCTTCGCTCACTTCCTCTTCCAGCCGATCCTCATCGAGGCCGATCTTGCGGCTGGTCACTGCGAAGCCCTCTAAGTTAGGCACACCCCCAGTCACATCTTTTGTGTTGTGCAGTTGCTGCCCGGGGTGTTGGTTTCTATCCGTTACGTCTAACAACAAACTTCGGATTTGTGAGAAGTTCGACGTCGTCGCCGATGGACGTTGTCGCCGATGTACCACCGCCCTTCATGTACCTGCCAGAGGAGGAAAGAAACACTTCCGTAAGGAACTCCACTACAGATTGATCAAAGTGGGTGGGAATGACCAAATCCACTCCGGTATCATAAGCGTCTGCTAGCGTCAAGAGTTGACTGGGGGCAATCACAAACCCCTGCCCCTCTGTTGGCCGGGGGGTGGTGAGGAAGCAGATGATCGTGTTCAGTTTGTACTGGGCATCGAGGAGTCTGATATGACGGACAACCTCCTCAAGGGGCTCATGCGCAAAGCAGTCTACGACGATGAGGCGCGCCACTGCATCCGCACTCGCGAACTTGATGCGGAATCCCGAGGCGCTGTACTGCGGACTGTCGTCCATTGTAGCGCCCGTCTCCGCAACACGGGCAACGCTCAAGCCCCGCGCTGTTGCTTTGGCGATCTGTGCGTGCATGATGGCAGTGGCGTCGGCGAGGTGGTTGGCCGTGCCGACCGACCAGCCCCTGCTCTGCATTTGGGTGGACATCCCTGCTCTGCATTTGGGTGGACATGATCGTGCGTGACAAGGTGCTCGCGGACAAAACGATGGCACTGCAGGACTCTTGCCGCCCCATTAGTTTCTCTCGGACATGATACAGTGCGGCTTCTTGCCGTTCCAGAACGGAGGCATCAGAGCTAGTTGGGGCAAGGATGTTGCCTCGACCAACTGTGCTAAGCCGACGCATCAAGTGTGCCATGGAAAAGAAGAATATTTGTCCTAAATTCGCTAAAGAAAAATACGTGCACTGCTTTGCTTTGGAGGCATCAGAGCTAGTTGGGGCAAGGATGTTACCTCGACCAACTGTGCTAAGCCGACGCATCAAGTGCGCCATGAAAAAAGAAAAGAGTATTTTCCCTAAATTCGCTAAAAAAAAAATACACTGTGTGCAAAACTGTTATCTGGTTTGCTTTTCTGTTTAGATGACCGAAAAAGAAACACAAAAGAACGGAGTATTGGTGCAAATGAGGAAACGGTTATTCGTTTTCTGTGGAACTCAAGGGACAACATGTTTTACTCGTAAACAAAGGAGTTTCATTAACCGGTTGAAATGTCTGTTACGACTGCTGGCAACCAGACTGCTGCGACAAGCTGCCATCGCCTGCTACAGGGCCAGGGTTGGGAGGGCCTCGTCCTTTTTTGTCCTTCACGAAGGAGAAGAGCATTCCGTGAGCTTTAGAAAGTTGATTCCCATTGCCAGGCCGGCAATTCGCGGCAATGATGTTGATCAACGTGTCGTCTGGCACAGCGTTGACAATCGACATCAGGCGAGTGTTAATGGCCTCTGCCTTCTCCAATTCTGCCGGAACATCGTCACACACTGAAGACATGGCGCACTCCTGCAAGTGAACAAACGACACAAACACAGCCGCCGCCTGCTGATGTTCGGCACTGCCGCCAGAGGAGGACGAGGAGGATTGTTGTGCAAGGATATCCCGCTCCATCTTTTGAAAGTGTTTGACAGATTTCTTGACGGCGTCGTCGTCGTTGCTTGCCTTGACCAGATTGCATTGAGCCGCTGCGTAGGACTTCATTGATGCCACATCATCAAAGAGCGTAAGCACAATGGGTGCAGAGGCGCTCTTGAAAATCTCCGCAGCGCTAGGGTCATTGCAGATGTGAGTGGGGAACAACGATAAAATGTTTACTCTGCTGCTCATGCCAAAGTTAGGCCCGTGAATGAGCTTCAACTCCACTAAATGAGCAGCGGTCAATGCGTCTTCTGCAGAGTCGTGCTCCCCACGCTGAATAGTACGCTTCAAGTACGATTGGGCAAGGTAGCGCAGTGCATTCTTGTAGGGAGGGCCAGCAGGATGGGGAAACAGATGCGTGGTGTCCAGCACGCGACAATTTGGCAGCATGCAGCACGCCTTAAAGTCATTCTCAAGACTGTGGCCAATGACAAATGTCTCGGTATCAATGAACTGCATGAGTGCATCCTGCGCATCTGCAAGTGTTGTCGTTACGGGACCAAGCATTTCCTCCGTAATGCCACTAAACCTCGTCACGTAGTCAATGATCGGCTCTTGCGGCTTGACGAGAATATCCAGCACGACCTCCTCTGAGGGTAGTTGCACTAATGTACATCGGGCTAATGCAGACACGTTGTCATCCACCAACACCATCTCACAATCGAATGCAAAGATCTTGGGCGATGACAAAGTTGAGGAGGAAGACGAAGGTGTATGAGAAGGGGGCAGGAAGCGGCGCCAACGTGGAGACGGTTGCCCTTCTGACACTTCTGGCACTTCCACTGTGAATCTTAATTCCATCAGTTGGGGAAGGTTGGCCTCCATTGTGAGAGAGTACGAGAGGAGTGCCTCCACATCATGAAACTTGGAGTTCGCTAACTGATCGGTGCACTGCTTCGGTTCCACTTGATCACGCGCAGAGTCGCTTTCAGCAGCAGCAACGGTCGGTGGTGGAGAAGGATTGTCCACAAGTGTTCCCGCAGCTGCAGACGACGCCACCTCCTTCGCCACGTCAATCAAGGAGCGCCTAGGTGCCGTGGAGGTCCTTCTGTTGCTTTGAGTTCGTAGGAATAAGTCCAACTCCAGACGATTGTTTTGACTCGGCACCCAAATAGGAACGTGGCACACTTCGTTGTTCCGTGCATGGCAGCAACCTCTTCGAAAAGGGAACAATATCTTTTCTCCGATTGCCTCATGCCACGACTTCTCAGACGCGTCGGCGGAAATCCCGCAGCCTGTGTTCATGATGGTATCATAGGAAATACCGTTGCAGTAAATTGTCACCACACCTTTGACATAACTTCTGCTCTTGAGAAAACACCACTTTGGGCTTTCTACGAGAGGTACGGTGGTAGGCACTGCCCACAGCATCAAGTTGGCAACGTCGCGGGGATTTAACGTGTTGCTTGTGCGTGCGGCCTCGATGTGAAACGTAATCTCTGGGCACGTAAAGGCGGAGGAGGTCAATCCGGAAGTGGGGGGCAGCATTGGTGCCATACGAGGCGAGCTGGACCCTTGACGCTTCGGCACGGGAAGGGGCGATGCTTTGATGCTGTAGACAGGGGGAGAGGGCCTTGTTGAGGGTGACGCTTTCGCTGGCGCAGCTGTGCTGTGGTGATGTGGTGACGGTGCAGTGGCATGTGCGCGAATGTGCGAATCTGAATCTTGAGCGCCTGCAGTGCTGGGACTGCGGCTGCGCTTGTGAGGCGGAATGCGTGGCATGTTAAACTCCAAAAAAACTATGGCGAATAGCAAAGGAAATGATCTTTTTTGCATTCAGCATCATCAAATAATTATCGTTGACAGCAAAAAAAAAAAAAAATGAACGAAAGAAGAACGAGGAGAAGGAGGTACCGCTCGCCTTGCGGTTTACAGCGGTGAACGTG